>JAHREE010000236.1:0-25764 GCA_033628505.1 Tringa tobata
CCTTTCCTTTCCTTTCCTTTCCTTTCCTTATAAATACAGATCTAAAGTATTTTTCACCAATCCCTGTGCTCTTCAGGTATTTTTGGATCCACTAAACTAAGGAACGTGAGCTGGAGATAAAGACCTGTGTGGCAGCTGTGACAGGAGTGGTCACTTAAACTGGAGCTCCAGCTTATTTTGCTCACCAAACATGGGTTTTCGTGAGTATCCCACATGCCTTTAAATGATATTTTTCATCTCCTTACAAAGGTCCGTTCTTAGATGGAAAACGCTGTGGTCTAAACTGGAAATGTGAGAGGACTTATATTTATTATCTTGTTAGTTCCAGAAGAGGAATCTACCGGCACTTAGAGGAGACTAGGCAGAGTTTAATGGCAGTTTGTAGGCTCTGTCTCTTAGCAGAATCATGCTCTGTTTACAACTGTTTCCAAGACCTGCAGGTGCATTGTGAGAAAATGAGCCACTACTGAAGTCATATTATAGACACTTAGTTGCAAGTGTTTCAATCACATAGCAAGAAATTAACAATGCTGCATTTGTTTTCTTTTTTGATATTTCTCATATTTCTTATTCTCATTCTAAAGGAATGCATTCTAATCCAAGGACACATTCTCATACATTCATTAATCCTGCTGCTCTAAAATGTTTCACATGAAAACTCAAAATCAGATGGCTTTATGCGTTCCAACTGGGCTTTTGTAAAACAGGGTCATCCTTGAACTTGTCATCTGCTGAGGTATTAAATTCCAGATTTCACTCAATTACATGATCTTAAGAATGTGGCAAGTTGCCATTTCTTTCTCAACTTTTAACAAATGCTATTGCATCTAACTGTTTAATTTCAGGAATCTCTCAATTATAAATGACCCCTAACAGGAAGTTGTACATCTTTTAAAAAAATAACTAAATGTTACTTATCACCTACGTTCTGACTAGAAGATTTTTTTTTCATCCAGAGGCTAGAAAACTTGTTTTAACAAATTACTATTTACTTCAGAGATGCGTGAAAAGTTTGTTTTTTCCTCACATTGGAAGAAAGTATTATGAAACGTGATACACTGCCTTTGCAGAAATGTTCACTGATCATTAAGATGGTCCATTTATTCAAGCTACATTTCACTACAGAAAAAAAATGAGCTTGAATGGAGCAAAGGTTGAAATAAACAAGCATTTCAAATCAAAGAAATCAGTTAAAGAAAAATAAAACTAAGTTTAAAACGTTTGTTTCAGATAGAACCTTAACTCTGTCCTAAAATAACTGCATGCAATAAATTCCTTCTTAAATAACTTAATATTCTCCATGTCTTTGCTTCTATAGCAGCACTCAAAAACTAAGTTCCCTGGATTTTATGACTGAGTTCACTGGACATACCTTATTGTAACATAACAGTTTCAGAGCACCTGCGCTAATTGTGCTATAATTATTAAAAAATTAAATATTTAACATAACTGCAGGCTTCCAGATAGTATGTGGAACACTGAGAGCCAAACAGGGTAGATTGCATCTTAGAGCAGAGCTTTACATTTTACCCCAGAGGTTTCAGACAAGAAAATCTGCATTTTAAACTTAAATTTATATGCAAAAAGAGAGAAATGCTTTGTCACCGTGTCTTGCACAGCTCTCCTTTCGGACAGTTGGACTTTCTGTTGAAAAATCTTTCAAATTCGGGCAAGTGTGACATGTCGTGGGGCTCCTTCTCTATCCGTGAAGGGTGAGAGGGGTGTTCAAAGGGAGGTGAGCAGGCTGTGAAAGCAGGGTCAGCACCCTCCTAAGCTGGGTGTGAGGGGACGGCAGCAGGATCCATAGGTGGTTTCAGGAGGAATAAATAAGGGAGCAGGGCTGGGATTCAAATCGCTGGGGGCTGGGAGAGGGCAGCTGGTGAGAAGGACAAACGTCTCCCCGCAAAAAAAGGGAGACCAAGAGAAGTGAACAGCTGCTGCAGCCGCAGGGAGCCCAGGAAACAGTAGCTGGGAAAAAGATTGGCTTGAAACGGGACCTACAGGAGCTAAGCCAGGAACAGCTGAGGGACCGCGGGAAGGACGGACGGACGGACTTCTGGAGATCTTCCCGCTGCAGGTAGAGGGCAGCTCAGGCAGTCAGCCACCTCGAAACCTTCACAGAATCATAGAAAGGTTTGGATTGGAAGGGAACTTAAAGATCATCCCATTCCAACCCCCTGCCCTGGGCAGGGACACCTCCCACCAGACCAGGTTGCTCCAAGCCCCATGCAGCCTGGCCTTGAACCCCTCCAGGGATGGGGCAGCCACAGCTTCTCTGGGCAACCTCTTCCAGGGTCTCACCACCCTCACAGCAAAGAATTTCTTCCTGAGATCACATCTCAATCTCCCCTCTTTCAGTTTAAGACCGTTCCTTCTCATCCTATGGCTTCCCTCCCTGATCAAGAGTACAGGAGAGATGGAGAGGGACTCTCTGTTTTGGTAATTCTTCTCTGCCAGCTTTTGGGTACACTGTGGATCCCATTGTTCTCATCACGTATGAAAGCTGGTGAGGAGAGCATGGACTAAGGCAATATTAAAAAAACCCAACTTAATGCTGAGGTAATATCCAATTTCAAAGTTAGAGTTTTGAGCTGGCATTCAATGTGAATGACTTAATTCAAGTGGTTCTTCTAATAAATAAATAAATCAATCAGAAATGAAAGCCCTCAAACTTCAAGGAATCCAGAGGTTTGCCTAGAAGCAGCCAAATTTAGGGGAGTTAACGTGAGTAATTAGCATAGCTGAAAATTTTACAGTAGATATAACACGCATATTTTACGGACTGTGCTCTACCTGGGTGTGGACAGGATTGTGCTTCCCTGAAGTTGTAGAACCCAGTAGAAGAGAAGGTTTTGACTACCTGCTTCAAACACTAGGAACAGGTATAGACCACTTTCCCTTAACAAATGCATAATTTATAGGAAAGTATTCCCTAATCACTCACATATTCGGCACAGCTGGTTTACTCAGTCTCCCCTTCGTAAGAAAGCTGTATCACAGCATGGTAGCAGGAAATAAAAGGGATTTACAAAGAACTGGTTGCAGAAGAGGTTAAGTACAAAATCTAGTTAAAAATACTTTGAAATGTTATTTAGTCTCTGTAAGAGTGTAGTGGTTTTCTTTCTGGGAATACTGGATGCTTCAATAATTCCTGACAGAAATTTATATTCCCAGTTTGTCTTTACTATGGCATATAAGCTTAATGCTTTCATTCATCTGAATAATTTATTATATTAATAGCTTTATGAACTCTACAAGAATTTCCACAGATAGATCTTTTTTCCTCTTATGTTGATTGTTTGCAAGATATGAGGAAGATCATGGTTTGAATCCCCAAAAAGCCACTGGCTTCCTAGGTGAAAGTGGGTAATCTGCTTAAAAAAGAATGCCTTCATAACTTTGTTGTAGGGCTTTTATTTTTATTTTTCTATTTAAAGACCTGGCTCGGGTGTTCATGTTATAATGAAAAATAGTTATGCACCATAGCTGATAAACATAAGAATTCTAGAAACTGTTTGGTAGCTGGTTTGTTCTCTTTTTTTTTTTTAACTTTAGGTAAAAAAAGCCTAGGTCACATTCATATATGGTATGAGACTTGCCAATCGTGATCTGGTGTGTGATTACTTTTATGATCCTGATTTACAGGTGACTTTTGAAGAAGCAGAACTCTGTAACGTGCCTCTGTCACTTGTCAAAGGCTTCATCAAGGACATTTTGGCAAGGACACAAAGCTGTTAAATATCCCACAACAAATCCAAAACTTTCTGAAACCATGGTGGGACGTGAAATTTCCAGTGCTGACTTACAAACTGCCAGGAAGCTATGCCTGGTCATGAGAAATGGACCAGAAAAAACACAGATTAATTAATTTCAACTCTGATCCAAAGGTTTCTGTATCTGGAGTCAGTAGCAGTCTCTCTGTAGGCTTCCACAGGCTTTGTATCGGGCCCATGCTAATTACCTAAAGTGAGTTATTTTTCTTACTAAGCTTCCCTGTGGCTTTTGGCAGGTTTTTGCAAGCCATGCAGCCATAATAAAACTCTTTCCAGTGATGCCAAAACTAACGATATTCTCTTTTTCTATTTTTTGTAATGTATACATGTGCAATGAGAAAGAAGAAGAAATCCCAACAGGGAAGGTTCAAACAACACGCAAAGCCATATAAGGCTGGAGTTTGAAGGGTTTTATCAACTGAAATGGCCCTGGGTCTTCAGTTCCCCAAGAACTGCAGAATCAGGCACCATGAATTTTCTGCAGAGCTCCAGAAGTCTGGGAAATGACAAAAAAGTTTAATCCCTATTTCAGATACATTGCGATCCAACCTTGGCAGCTGCAGAGACTTTCACTTTATAAAGATTTTAGCAAAAAGAATAGATGCTGAACATAATTCTCCTGTCTCAATTCCCTTCTTTTTTCCATAACACAACAGGCAGAAAAGGACCTGGGGGTGTTGGTCGACTGTCAGCTGAACATGAGCCAGCAGTGTGCCCAGGTGGCCAAGAAGGCCAACAGCATCCTGGCCTGTATTAGGAATAGCATGGTGAGTAGGATTGGGAGGTGATTGTAGATATGTAACAGCTGACACCTGGAGTGACAATTAAAGTCACTAAAAAAAGAGGTTTTTCTACAAAATTTCAATAAATCAGTGAACATGGTATTTTGGTATCTAGTAATTCTCTCCAGACCATTCCATTACTGAAACTGTCCATTTTATTTCTACCACAGCGAGAGGAACAGACGAAAATTGGAGCTGGCCCTATGTAGTTACACCTTGGTGGGCAGCTCAGAAGACCCCAGCCCCAGGTGGGACTGAGGAGTGCCTGCATGCAGGAGAATGGTGCCCCCACCCTGGACCTGAAGGCACTAAAATCGTGGTGTCACCAGCCCTGGGACAGCCTTCTTGGCATCTGCCTGGGCATGCAGTGTCTGCTTGGGTGAGGACTAACAGGCTTCCACCAGCCAGTCCCTGAGCACAGACCCAGGCTTTAGGTTGTCACTGTCTTTGGGGAATCACAGAATCACATAATTGAAACAGAACAAGAATCAAAATGAAACAGCATTTTAGCCAAAACCAGTAGGAATGAGGCAAACCCCCAAGCTAACCAAATGCCCTGAAGCGCACAAGAAAGCTTGCAGCATCTGAAGACAAGGGAAAGCCTCCAAGTGATCAGAAGGTTTAACAGTGAAATGAGAAACTACAGAGAATGGAGAGTGCATGGGTAGATTTAAAACAGGCTGAGGAAGGTTGAAGGTAAATCAAGATGAACTTCTGCATCTTGGCTCAAGATAATAGTAGATCCATGAATCTTCCAATGTTCAAAAGGAAGACTTCAGCAAATTACTGAGATTGAAGAAAGAGCCTGAATACTGTGCAAAGAGGGCATGGAGGAGAGTCACTAATACACAACAGGCTCCGATAGTCAGTAGAGTCCTGGGGATGATTGATGAGAGAAACTGAGTCTTGGTACCAGCAAGGGAGTCAGCGCATAATTAGCTGGGCTTTCCTCATGGGATTTGATTTGCATTGCTGTGTATTTAATAGCTGACAGTGGATTTGCACTCACAGAGTCAGAGTCAGCCTGGGGTGAGGATGAAAGAGAAAGCAGGAGATCATAGGGCAGCAAGCTGGCCAAGACCCAAGTAAGAAGAAGAAGTTATGGAGCAGGGAACAACAGACAAAGAGGGGAAGAGTCAGTGAGAGAGGAACCCAGAGGAAGGATTCCTTCAGCGAAAGCTAGAGATATTGGGTAACAGAAAGAAATTGTAAGGGAACAGGGTGGATGATATCGCTGACTTACATATTCTTCAGGCCACTGGCTGTTAGAAAGAAGCATCTCAAGGAAATATCTCTTGGAAATCATTTTCCTGTTTCAAAGAAGTTTTGAAAGTTTGCACTTTTCAAAGTCTTCACATGTACAAAAGTACCTACAAGGGTCCAGTTTTGCCTACAGAACAAATTGAATTTAGTGTATGAATCAGATGCTCCCACGCCTGGGAATGCAAAGGGATAAGGCCAGGCCAGGCCCCAGATTCAGCAAAGGAATAAGTGAATGCTTGAGAGCTTTGTCGAAAAAGTAACTGAAATCGTGTAAGAGGAGTTCCTCCCAGGAAGTGGTGAACATGACCAACCATCTCTGCAATCAGGATAGGTTATAAGAAGTTGCACCTAAACGTGAAGAGGAACACCTTTCCTGTGAGGGTGGCAGAGCCCTGGAAGAGGCTGCCCAGGGAGGTGGTCTCCTTCTCTGGAGACATTCAAAACCCGCCTGGACAAGTTCCTGTGCAACCTGCTCTAGGTAGACACTTTGGCAGGGGTGTTAGACTAGATGATCTCCAGAGGTCCCTTCCAACCCCATAGATCCTATGATTCTATACCTCAACATGCCCTGTGACTGGCTCCTTCTTAAATTTTCTTTTATTCTGCAAGAGACTTACATTGTGAAGCCCAAAACTACAGCCAGTATTCGAGGTAAGGATGCACCTACGCTGACTATAGTGGCACAAGCACTTCTTTTGACCAGCTTTTTGATGCTGATTATAGCGAGAGTCTAGGACACTAGCTTGGATGGAGGCATCTGCCTTGAAGACACCTCCATTGGGTGAGAAGAATCCTGCCCTTACAGCCCGTCTCAATAAGCAGCTGTAACGAGGATGGACTCCTAAAGAGGGCATCCACAGCGCAGCGTTCAAAGTGAAACCCCTTGGGCTGGGCCACACTTCCATTTGAAAGTGAAGGTGGTCACTGCTCATACCTCTTACCCAGCTGCTGCTTTGACACATCCATTCAAGTAAATCTGTGGGACCGCCTTGCATATGGACAAGGTTACTCAGGTGGGTAAGGAAAACTTGCTTGCAGAGGGCAGGAGTGCAAAAACATAGGCCTGAAGTAGCTGAATCTTTAGGGATCAGAATTAATTTCCTCCTTTTTACCGAATGACCACAGAGGAAGCCAAATAAAGCATGGAGACCTGGACTGACTCAGTGGTGACATCCACAACAGTCAGGCTCATCTTAGCTGACAGAGTCAAACTCTGCTAGTAGTAGCTAAGAGTAATGGATATGCATATCTACAATAAACTTATCATTTTCAAGAGCTATTTTAAAGTTTTAAGTGGCACTTAAGTGGCAGAGTAATAAAACGATGCATTAAGTAAAGGCTTCATTAGCTTGCATAATTCCCAGAATGTATTATGGTAAAATTTTTGATTTGAGATATTAGTAGGTGATAATTTTTTGAAAGATTTGTGTGTATTTTTTTCACAGCCTCTAAATAAAGAGAAGGTCAAGCTACCACAAAAAGGGAGTATTGAATTAAAATTCCAACCTAAAGTAAAGGTGTTTGGATGCTGCCACATCATTCTGACAAACTAATATATGTGGATTTGTTCAGAGAACAAACAAGGAGTCTTGTGCATTTCTGAGAGCTGAGTAATTACTCAGGGTAATTACCTCAGAGATCTTGAGGCTGGAAGGGATGGTTGTGATCACCTAGATTTGTGGCCCTATGTGCCACACAAGGAAGGAGTGGGGTCTAAAAAAGAGGCCCATGTAATAAAGTATTACATTGAAGACTTCCATTGTAATGAACTTTGTTGAAATAAAGGCAGTCAATACCAATTCAGAGGATTTCATTATGCTTAATAAGTGTGGACAGAAAGCAATATACGAATCAGAAATGCTCCCACCTATATATATGGGAAAGCATCATCTCAGGCCCAAGTCCTTCCTCAAGGCTTGTCTCCAAGAAGAGCACTGTTGCTGTAGGTGTTGAAGAGAAGTTGAACTGAAGAACTGAATTGAGTAGAAGAGTCTGGAGAATGGCAGTATCCTTTAGGATAGTATGTGTGGTCCTCACGCCCTTGGAAATGAACCGTAGCCATTCTCTTGATTAGATTGGCAAAACTTGCTTGCTCCGGCTTCTGCTGATGGTTCATGTCTGTGCAGAATGCCAAAAATGCACACTAATAAAATCATCCATCCCAATAACTCTGCACATACCTTCTTATTGCCATGCAATATCTAAGTGCTTTTTGGCAGATGATGAACGAGCTTTTGTCATGCCTTAAAATTAAGCCTATTTTACAACTGAGAAAAATAAGAACCCAGACACAATTTACTGAGATTTAGGGGCTGTGCCTGAAGTGTATTCTGGGATGAGAGTCCTCCTCCACATACTGCTGGGCTACTGCCCAAACATAATACAAGTTTTTCTCTTCTCTTTTCTTTCTTTTTCTTGACATGATAGCACCAGTCAAGAAGGGACTCTATCAATTATTTTCCTTCAAGCTGCACGTCAGAAAGTTGTTTCTAGCTGCAAAGCACCAGACCCCTGTTCTGGGAAAATAAAAAAAAAAAAGAAGTCAAAGGAGTTTAAAACCCTCTAGGATTAATCTTTCTCTGATAGATTTGCATTTATACTTCCATTTGTCCATCTAGTTACATGCTAAGGTCCTTAGGACAAAGGTAATGTCTTTTTCTCAGCCTTGGGCAGGGCTGAGTGTACCATTTCAGCTGAATGAATAAAAGAACACGGCTCAGTTAACATTTCAACTAACTCTGATTTCTAAGGCTGGTACCCAGCCATCATACTTCCCTGTTCTCCACATGCATTGCCTTCTCTTTCCATCAGGAGGGAGTTCATCCATATACTCCTCCTCAATCTGCAGCATCAAATGCACATAGATTTAAATATTAAAACATATAAACACAAACAGCCTATGCCTTATAGAGTTTGACACTACATCAATGTTTAAGAACTCCACTCAGATCATCTACATATGCAGATAAACCTAAATTAGGCCTCTATTATTTGCCCCATCCCTGAAGGGGTTCAAGGCCAGGCTGGATGGGGCTTTGAGCAACCTGGTCTGGTGGGAGGTGTCCCTGCCCAGGGCAGGGGGGCTGGAACTGGGTGATCTTTAAGGTCCCTTCCAACCCAAACCATTCTATGATTCTATGACTATGACGTGCATGAAGACCTAATTCAGACCTTGGATAGAATCAGACTTTGAATCTCCTTCTAGTCCAGACTTTCTGGACCACATTTCTTTAATTAAATCAGTGTCCACCTTTCTTGAAATAAAGCAGTAAAAAATTGTTTGGTCCTTTACAAAATTTCCCCAAAATCCAAAAAATTAAGACCATTCGTTGCATTTATTTCTCTCTATTTCCCTTGCTTGCTTGCTAGATTGCAGATGTGAGTCTTGTGTCTGTAAAAGACCACGTTTAGAATCATCTAGCCTGTTATGTATCTAATAGTGCCTGGGTGAGTAATGCTCCTGGGCAGGAGGCTGGGAAACACTGCTTTTGGTTTCTGTTTAGGAATTTCTGAGGAGGTATCGTACTTCCTTCCCCCCAACATAAACACTACTGAGACTTAGTAAATCCATAAGCACAGATAGCTGCAAACGCACTGTGATCTACCATAGGTAAATACACAGTCTGCTGTTGCAGCTCCAAGCTTATATAGACCACATCCTTGAAGCTATCGTTCTTGCAGCTATGAACTCTACTACTCTCAGCTCTCAAAAAAGGTTTTGACTGCATTGCAGATACAATTGACTACCCATAAAACTTAATATTAAACATCCAGTCCATATAAATACTCTTAAGATTAAGCTGCTACATTCCAGACTGACCTCTTTACTCTGATTCCTTCCAGCTTTAACTATGAAGTCTTTGGACTGCCAAATGTAGTGATAAAAATATATTTACTTTACAGCATTTAACTATTGAAACTAGAACCAGCTAAAATTTCTTGATCTAAACCAAACTCTTTTTTTTTTAATAACAGTAATAATAAAATTACCCAATAAAGCCAGAATTAAATTACCACTTTAAATGATGACCAGCAGGGTAAAGGAGTACAAATAGGTTAATAGTCTTCCTTCTGAGATATAAGGTAGAAACAGGGTTAGCATATTTTCATAAGGTTAGAGCATACCTGTTGGAAATGAAGTCTAAACAGCTTCTAAATACATCATGGAGATTTTTTTCATACAAAATTTCCATGGATTGTTCCCCCTCATTGGTCAGCAACATAATCTTACCTTCTCTGTCACAGCATTGTTTGATAATTTCTTATGTCAATCTGGTTAAAATAAATAACTGGAGATCAGAATTTCCCCATTGGTTTCATTTTTTATGTCTATATTTGTGAAAAAAAATAATTTGGGAATTACTTGAGTAGCACAAGTTTCTAGAGCAGAGCGTCTGCACAAAACTCCTTTTAAACAGAGGAAATTTTTACATTTTGGACTGACCAGGAGAATACTTCCTCTCCCCTAATAATACATCTCTATATTTTCTTCTTATCACAGGATAACTGTGGAGGCAGAAGACGTGTTGATAAAGGGCTCAAATTCCCAACTTACACGCTGAGCAAATGTTTCTCACATTCCCCTGCAAGGATATTTACTGTGAAATCACTGGAGTGCAAAACATCATGACTAAAATCATGTCCTTTAAAAAGAGTGTTTACAGTAGCCAAACAAGCACTTTGGATTGTAGAACTATTAATTCTCTTATTAGTGCTAAAGGAATGAGAGTGAGAAGTAATGTAGGAGAAATTAATTGTGACTCCGTTCATGAGGGCCAGACCTGAAGGTGCAGGATTCTTCTTGCACTGCTAAATCAAAGTTAAAGCTTGAAAAGACAATACCTCCTTCCTCCTATGTCCTTTGCTTCCGTTCACGGAATCACAGAATTGTCAGAGTTGGAAGGGACCTCTAGAGATCATCCAGTCCAACTCCCCTGCCAAAGCAGGGTTGCCCAGAGCACATCACTCAGGAGCATCCAGGTGGGGCTTGAAGATCTCCAGAGAAGGGGACATCACACCCTCCCTGGGCAGCCTCTTCCAGGGCTCTGGCACCCTCACCCCAAAGAAGTTCTTCCTCAGATTTGAGTGGAACTTCACATGTTCCAGCTTGTGCCCGTTGCCCCTCGTCCTGTCACTGGGAACCACTGAAAAGAGTCCGGTTCCATCCTCCTTCAGCCCACCCTTTAGATACTTATGAGCATCAATAAGGCCTCCCCTCAGCCTTCTCTTCTCCAGGCTAAAAAGTCCCAGCTCTCTCAGCCTTTCCTCATCAGGCAGATGCTCCAATCCCTTAACCATCTTTGTTGCCCTACGCTGGACTCTCTCCAGTTATTCTCATTTTTCTTCCAGCAGAAGCAGGTGACTGCTACTTCAGTTGAAAGTCCTTCAAACAGGGCCTGTTTCAGCTAGATTTACCAGGGTCAGCGTGATCCAACCAAACTCATCTTTAGGTGTAACAATTGCCCTTGGCAGTTTTGGAAAGCCAGCTGATGGTTTCTCATTTTTGGCTGGGACCCTGCCCAAAGCCATTATCCTGGGAAAGACGCCCTCCAGCTGGTTCCCAGTGCTCACATCCTCTCTTCCCGCAGACAGGTTCACCTTTCCCATCCCCTTCAGCAGGCTTGTGGCATGAAGAAATACAGGAACACTAGACATGAATTTTAAAGAGATTTTTTAAGACGAAAGGTTAAAACCGGACTTCCAAGCGGATGAAATGGGAGGATCACATTTGGAGCAGTTATCTTCGAGGGGCTGAAAAATGTCTTCCCTGGGACTCAGTTACCAGAAATCCGAGCGCCCTGGCAGAGGCTGCAGCTGTCGGGCTCTCAATTATTTCCTCCTCTTATCTCCCTGGTTTTAACTGCGCGGCAAAAGCGAGGCTGAGTAATAATAGGGTGTGCACTGGGAGCATCCGACTCCTCGTGTGGAGCTGTGAGGAGAGCCAGAGCTCCTGTAAACCTCCCAACAGCCCCGGGCAAGGTTAAGGAGGGACCGGGAGTCACTTACGGAAGGTTGTGTCCCTCTCCCTGACCCCTTTATTTACAGCAACTTGGAAAAAAAAAAAAAAAAAAGATCCTTCGGCTTGTTCCTGATTAGGTGAACTCGTTAGGGAGAAAAATAATGACCCCAGTGTGCATGGCACAAATCAAAGGCTTTCTGTGCACGTCTCTTCAAGACAATCCCAGTTAAATACCTGTCTGTGAAGCTCCTGTAATTATTTGCCCAATAAGGCTGGATCACAGTGTTCTTAACTGCTCAGTTAAAATAAGTGTGAGTTTTTCTTCATCTGGGAAAAGGTGTTTTAAAATAATGATTTTCTGCTTCCTTTCTGGTTTTGGGACCTTAATTTGTTCCTGTGCAAGAAGAAAATTATTTATAAAGACAATTATTTATAAAGGAAATAAATTATTCTCTGTTTTCTTAAGTGTCGGTTCCATTTTAGACTTGAAATAAAAGATTTTAATTGAAAAGGTTTGTATTTGAAATGCCTGTGCAGGCACGTAAAAAAAAAGCTTGAGGCCTAATTAACTTCATTATGAGGAAAACACACTTTCAGACGTCGATGGACACAGGCTGTATTTGCAGCCAGAGCTCTCTTCCCCTGTATAGAAATTCCACAGTTATAAAAAGCTCAGATGTTTTGTCTAGGCCTACTTTTCCTTCAGGATTTTTAAGGAAATGAGTATCCTTTAGTCGTGTGAGATGTGTCTCCACAGCGAAAGGCTGAGGGGTTTGATGTAGGGAAGGGCAGTGTTAGTGATAGACGTCATTAGTGCTCGTTAGCCCAGCGTCAAATAGAGTGAATTAGCTGGAGAGACATGCGCTGATAAAAACAGCTACATCACTCTAACACCCCTAATCAGCACTCACTTGGGTTCATATATTTGAAAAATTTGTCCTGAATATAAATATACACATACATACATGTACGTGTATATACTCACACATAGATATGCATATATGTGTATATACGTTCGTGTGTATATATATATTTACGTTACAAATCCATTAATCTAAAGTGAAAATAAGACTTATCATTGCTGAAACTGAAATCAACTTCCCTTTACTATGGCAAAACCTTTATTCCACTAAAAGAAATACGTTTACATTAGATACAGCCCTTACCATGCAGTAATACATGCACAAGCATTTACATGATTTGGGCCTTAACTTTAAGCTAGAAAAGCACTTTCATGAATTTCAAGTTAAGTTCTTTATCAACAGCAGTGCAAAATACATAAATGAACAAATGAAACCAAAACTGTAGATGCTGAAATGATTTTAGAAATGCTCAGCCCACGTTCATGCATGCAGTTAAACATCAAGGAACTCCAAACCCTCCTCTGATGCAAATCAGTGCCTGAACTCATCCACCCTGCTGCTAGCCACTTTGTCAGCCTTCAGTGGAACATTTTCAGTATCAACTATATTCTTCTTGCAATAGGTAATTTAATTAAGATGTATAACATAGCAGCGAGGACCATATCATTGCTCTGTGTAAATATATCTCCTCCTTTCCAGGGGTCCTGAGATCTCGCTGTGCTTCTAATGGGATCACTTTTATATTAAATTATGCTAGTTTTGTGTTATCTCCTGTCTAATTTTTTAAGTGCTGCATTCCCTGCCACAGCAGTGGGCATGGAGTTTGCTGCCGGTTCCCTGGAGCATCATTTTGAACTAAACATGAGCACTGCATTTCTAACAGGATATACTTATCAGTATAAATTTTTAATTTGGTGGTATAAGAAGAACTGATTTATCTTAACAAAGATTATGGTTATCTGTGTAAAAATACTTTGATATAAAATAAAATCCCTGTTTCCAGAACTGTTTAACTTTGTACTTTGCCTCTAATTAACATCTGAATCAGTCAGATTTCGTCAGCCAGCTCTGCGCAGCAGCCAGTAAATTAGCAAGGGCAAATCTGGTTCAGATGACTCATTTTTGGAAGTTTCATCCAAAACTGTTATGAGAAAGGCGAAATCATCAGCTGAAACGTAGTCAAAGCTGAACAATAAAAGTTGGGAACAAGCCTGGATGTCAGGGAAGATAAGCCTTCTTGGGAAAAGCAAATTGTTTCTGAAATGGTCAGATGAATGTAAAGAGCCAACAAAATTCAGCCTTAGAGCTTGTAGTGGAAAACAGGCTGGTGTCTTCCACGGGTTGGGAGGGGAAGAACACGATACGAATTCAAGCAATTCTGTTCCGGCTGGGAGATAACTAGAAACTCACTGGGGTGAAGTCCCTCGTAAAACAAAACCTTTAAAAAGTCAGTTCTTATATGTGAGATTTCCAGTCCGGGGACTGAGATGAGAATTTTCTGTGAACCCATCCATCTGGTGCAAAAAGGGAGCAAGGGTGTGACAGTTCTGCTGCCGAGCAGATTATATTTTGGCTGACCGACATCATGGTAATGAGAAATATCTGAAGATCCAATGCTTACTTATATCAACTGGCAAAAAAAACCCCTGCACAACCCTTGGCAAGGGAATGGATCTGTTAGGCCTTTGGATTCACCCTTCAAATTCAATGTCGAGGGAAAAAAAATTGAACTTGATCCTTCACAGCTGTCTAGCAGCTGAGATGGTGGTTTAGGCAGAGCGTAGTCAAGATAAGCCACTAAAGCTTGGTATGGTCACTCTTCTCCGGTGGGGAAGACCAGAAAGTCGTTGTGGGTTATGGAGATGGTTCATAACTCTGATTTTGCCCATTTAAGCTCCCTAGCATATTAAAATTGATGGGCTTATCAGCAGGTGCATTTCCCAACATTTCTAGCTCAAAATGGTATAGTCTGTTTTCATAATGAATACAGCGTATTATAAGAATCATGATGGATTATCCTCGCTGAATACAAAGTGAATTTCCCTGAGCTTATTCACATTGATTAATCTGGTGTTAAATTAAAAGACCAGAATCTCACACTGAAGAGTTTTCAGTGCAGGCATTCTCTAATATTTCATTTCTATATGCCCAGTCCCACGCAGGTTTAATTTCTGATTTCGGGTGTGTGTGTGTGTGTGTGTGTGTTAAGTTTCTATTTCCTCATTTGTACCAGCAGTGATGGGCTCTGCAGATTAATTTCTCACTGGGATACCTCATGTGAGCAGACAGTGAGTTGTCACCATCCAGGTGTGATTTCTGCCCCTATTGTTTCCCTGCCACACACACAACTGCTTTGAAAAGACATTGGCCAAGAACTGAGATTGGCATTGTGCTGGAGCGTGTCCAGAGAAGGGCAAAGGAGCTGGTGAGGGGTCTGGAGCACAAGTCTTGTGAGGAGCGGCTGAGGGAGCTGGGGGTGTTCAGCCTGGAGAAAAGGACGCTGAGGGGAGACCTTCTCACTCTCTCCAACTCCCTGAAAGGAGGGGGTAGAGAGGTGGGGGTCGGTCTCTTCTCCCAAGGAACAGGCCATGGGACAAGAGGAAACGGCCTCAAGTTGCACCAGGGGAGGTTCAGATTGGAGATTAGGAACAATTTTGACACTGAAGGGGTTATTAAGCGTTGGAACAGGCTGCCCAGGGAGGTGGTTGAAGCACCATCCCTGGTGGTATTTAAAAGATTGGTGCTTAGAGTGCTGAGAGACATGGTTTAGTCAGAGTTAGGTTGATGGCTGGACCAGGTGATCTTAAAGGTCCCTTCCAACCTAAATGATTCTATGATTCTGTGATTCCATCTACCAGTTTTAAGGCAACCCCTCTAAATGTCCCTACTAAGCAATGGCATGCAGTGACAACGTATTAACTAGAGTCTTGGATTGAGTGGCTTCCGCTTCTTGGCCATGCTGCTAATTGTGCGCTGTCAAAATAAGCTCCTGGTTTTTTTCTGTGCTGAAATAAGACCAGTGCAGGTATTGCATGAATTAGAAGAAATATTTACAATTTGTCTCACAGCAAAGTTAATGTGAGGCCGTCTGTCATGCCTAAGTCCTTTCAATGGCTGTCAAAGAGATTTTTCTTCACACAGGTCAACCTGGTGCAAATGGTTCATCATAATCAAGCAAGAGGAGACAGTGGAAAATATTTCTTATTTCAATATCAGGAAAATATTTTAATGACTCAGAACCAGGCCCTTGCAAAAGCAGAAAGTGAGAGCCCAGTTTTAACCCTGGGTTGATCATTCACTCTAGGAGAATCGGAAAACAAACCCGTGGTCACATCCTGACCTGAGTTCCAGAGATGTACCCGGATGACCCCAGTGCCATGGAGGTGTCCTGCTGTGACTGAGAAGGTGTTAGTACAGATTCACACAATTCTGCACTACAGTGATCAAAATTGAAACCTGGCCCCTCTTTAGGCAAACGTGGATCCTCTCAGCAGCCGAAAGCTCATGATGCTGAAACAGGAGAATACACAAATATTTTCTTGTTACTGATGTGAAAATCCGTTCTTGTAATCTCTTCTGCTGTAATAACTGTAGTTCTACCTCTCTTTGTTGCTACCAATTCTAAAATAGCTGTACATAAAATTAGCCATCAATAAAATAATAAAACAATGTCAATGGGTAGCGACCACTGCCTTTAGCTGCCAGCTCACTCCACACGTATACACATGTATTAGACTGACAATTTGACAGAGTAAACCCATCCACATCAACACATACGTAATTTAATACACATATTTGTGGCTATCAAAAGCGCTTTTTAATGACACACTAAAAAAAAGGCTTGGTTGAAAGGAAAAGAGGAATAAGAACTCTCAAAAGAAGCAATTATATGAAAATTTTGATTGTAAATGCTTAATAAGCCATTTTTAGCTCACAGGGAATCCCATTGCGGTGCTCTGACTCATAAACACTCAGCAAACACGGGATATGATACAGAGCTTTATCTCACCAAGTGGTTTCCAGTATGTGTCTGGAATTTTTTTCACCTCAATAATTGTATGTGTTTCTAGTGGTGTCAACCTGTGCTTTAAAGGGAAGGAACACAAAAGGTACGTTTTATTGTAATGAATAATTAGGAATTCCAAACAGTTTGGCTCATCAATCAAAACATTAGCATTTTCCAAAAAAAAAAAAAAAAAAAAAAAAAGAAAAAAGGAAGAAAGAAAGGAAAGACCCGTGTCTAACTAAATGGTCTTTTCACCTGGGGCTCATTAGTGCTGCAATTGTTTCTCTCTCGTGTTTCTAACTAATGCACCGCTGGGAGCCCGGGCCAGGTGCTCCTTTCAGTGCCGTCTGCTCCCAGCAACTCTATCTGGGAGCTCCATGTCCGCTCACACCAGCCTAACGTAACCTTTGGCTCTGTCCTGGCAAATTAGAGCACCCTCCAAACCCACATTAGCAAATGGAATAATTAACATGTAGCAAGTCAGCAATGCTTGGGTGCTTCAGTAACATTTTGAGGAGTTTTATGCTTTTTTTTTTTTTTTTTTTGGGGGGGGGGGGATGGTAACCAGTCACATCAACAGGTTATGGATTTCTAAAGGGCATATTCAAAAAGTGAATAATGATTTCCTTCTTTAACTAACTGCTTTAGTTAAAAATCCAACCACCATTTCCATGATTTGGAAATTAAAAGCGGACCCATTCCCATCCTTTAGCCCACCAGCATGAATCCAGAGTAGTACTACTTGACTGAAACCGCAAATCACTCTACGGGTTTTAAAGCACTTAACTAAACATATCAAGCAATAGAGGACTGCTGTTGTACATACCATCAGTAAATCTGATGCCACCCTGAGAATTTTGTTTGATTCGTTCCTTTATAATTTCAATTAGAGACCACAGAATCATTAAAAAATAACTGTTTTCCAGTCCATTATCTTTCAATTCAGAGAAAAGCTTCTATTGATTTCTGAATGTCAGTAAATTAGAAATGAAATTAGTTTATGATTCTTTTAGGTTCTGCCTAAACTCACAGCAGAAATACCCTGAGGGACCACTGAAAACAGGTGATGGTTAGCTGAGAAGGGACTCACAGAGCATCTGCAGACTGTGAGCTCCAGTAGACATCATTTCTTGGAGTTTCCACTTGTGCATTTTATCATAAAACGATGCTATTGTTAAAACTGTGATCGATATAAATGTTGTAGCTACAAGTTCAATGCGAGGTGCTCCTCTATGTCTCACTTCTCACCAGCGCATGAAGGTGCTCCCACTTAGAGCTTAAGAGAAAATAACTTCTGTCAGGTTGAAATTTGTTGTTGGGATTCGCACAAATAGGTATACAAACAGTTGGACAGCCTACTGAGTGTATGAGCCGTATCATCAACTTTAAGATAGAAATGGGCAAGAAATTAGATGAAGATAGACAACCTTGGCAAACACTGACATGGGTCAATCCTTTATTTTACCTTCTCCTTGGGCTTGCCCCTTTTCATGTCCAACCCAAAGACCCGGACATAGAGCTCTGTTTAAAATCTCTGCATGCAGATGTTGTGGAACAGTGGGATGCTGTGAACAAAATTAGATGGGGGAAAGGTCATTGCTGTTATTAGGAAAAATTTCACTTACATATTACTTCCTGAAGTATGCTGTAGACAATGACTTATAGAATCATAGAATGGTTTGGGTTGGAAGGGACCTTAAAGATCACCAAATTCCAACCTCCCTGCCCTGGGCAGAGACCCCTAGATCAGGTTGCTCCAAGCCCCATCCAGCCTGGCCTTGAACCCCTCCAGGGATGGGGCAGCCACAGCTTCTCTGGGCAACCTCTTCCAGGGTCTCACCACCCTCACAGCAAAGAGTTTCTTCCTGAGATCTCATCTCAATCTCCTCTCAGTTTAAAACTGTTCCCCCTCATCCTATGGCTCCCCTCCCTGATCCAGAATCCCTCCCCATCTCTCCTGGAGCCCCTTTAGGGACTGGAAAGCTGTTGTAAGGTCTCCCCGGAGCCTTCTCTTCTCCAGGCTGAACAACCCCAACTCTCTCAGCCTGTTATGTTTATGTTCTTGTTGTAGACATTTGGGATTCCATGAAAAAATTCACAATAGAGCTTCCTTATTTAAAAATTCATAATCAGGATTATGACATATTGCTCAAAGCAGACACTTTTCAGCTTGTGCCCCTTGAGAAAAGATCTAACTTTCTTTTGCTATTGTCTTTTTCTCCTACCATTATTTTTAAAATATCAGATAAAAATCCAATGAACTGATGAGATGTTTTGTAAGAGCAGTGTCAAAACTTTTGCCTAGGAGAACACTAAATAGTGTTAAATTTAAGATTCTGAATCAGTTTTCAGAAATGAGTACACACTTTCACAGGCACAGGCAAGTGTCAAACTGCATACTATCACCAAAAGAAAGTTCACATTTTTGGCGTGGTAACTGTGCTTGGCATCCCTCTGCACTGCCATGTCTTCTTTATTGGATCTACCTGATGAGAGATATTTCAGGGATATACAAATTGTCATAACCGTTGGAATATGGAATCCAAAATATTTTTGTGGATCCTCAGAAAAGGAAGAAAAACTGCTTAAGGTATCTCAATTTAGTTTTATGTTGGACTTTGG
Organism: Tringa tobata; assembly: GCA_033628505.1. Taxonomy (NCBI): domain Eukaryota; kingdom Metazoa; phylum Chordata; class Aves; order Charadriiformes; family Scolopacidae; genus Tringa; species Tringa tobata. Next base: position 19,269 of record JAHREE010000236.1, read on the forward strand.
ATGTCAGTTGGAGATTTTGTTATATATATGCATGTTTCTATATTACCAAGATCCAAACCAACCCCCCAGTCTGGTAGAGGCAACAGGCCATAAAAAGCACTGACAGTAATTTATAAATTAAAAGTCATCACAGAGTATGAGGTTTAACAGTAAAAATGACCATGAGTCTCATGCCTGAGTGTAGGTTTAAACCCAGCTGTATATCCAAATGGGGCAGAAAATTTCACTTCAGGACATGTATCAAATCAAAATCACCTGAATGGCAAAATCCTTTCAACTTGGGGCACTTCAGATCCAGACCTGGTCTCCAGCTTTACAGCCAGAGTTCCTCATTTGACTTAAGTCTTGATTTCCTTAGCTTTTGTGGATCTAAATTAAATCACATACTTCCCATTCCTTCATCAAAGCAAATGTATTAGTGTGTTTCTTTACCTGCTAATCTGTCCAGGACTAAGCAAGTGCATAAGAAACACTTTTAAAAGGGTTACTCTCAATTTAATTGTTAATTTCATCATGGCATTGCTCATTTTGTCTTCACCTTGCCTAGCAGGCCTCGGTCGTAACATATCCCACTTGTTATACAAAGATCCTGTGAGTGATTTATGGAACTCAGCATGTATTTTATTTAAGGGGAAAATCACAGCAGGGACAAATTTCATGCCTGTATGTGGCCCTCTCTTAGTTCGCCTACTTGCTGCCTCACAATAAATGACACATGTGCGACTCCAATCATTTCTGTGCTTTTACAAAGTATTTGTAGTATTTATGTGCGGGCAAATGAGACCCCTGGGTACATTTTTAGAGTTCGTGTTTGTAAATTTGCGAAATTTCATCTCAGGTGACAGTCATAAAAACCACAACAAAATTTATATTGAAAATTGTCTCGGTGAAACGTGCAAGAATGAGCAAACAGAAAAGCTGCTGAGAAAAACAGATAGTGTTTGATGCATTAGAAATCACAACTGCAAATCGTTAGCATTTTTGACCAGACATTTTCCTGTGCTGCAGAGCTGAAAATGGACATTAACATTCAGAAACATACCAAGAGCTAGTAGACTTGAACTTCTGCCACAACGAGGTTATTAAAGTTTAATGTGTAGGGAAAGTACTGAGAAGGACTGAAATTACACGGCTGTGCGTGGCCAGAGACTTTTCCTGTGCTGAGCAGAGCTAGCACTAGTCCCCTTCAATCAGTGGGACTAATTGACCGAGTAAAGTGATCCCCACGATGGATACCGGTATCTGCAGATGACAAAAAGTCAAACATGGGGAGATTAGAGGCCCCTGGGGTCTGTGGAAAGACGCTGACTGGCCATTGCATCTTTAAGCAATCCATCTTTCCAGAGAAATCCTCAAGGGCACAAAGAAGGTGAACTTGGTTGCCTCTCCATGAGCACCGATCTCTAGACCTGGAGTGACAACATGCAGCAGCCTCTCTGCTCCAGGTATTGTCAAAATTGCAGGTGTAACTGGTCCTGAATATACAATATAACTAGTGAGGTAGGAAAGGAATAGATCCTGAAGAAGGGATGTAAGTAGCGAGGTAGGAAAGGGAGAAAGACCCCTTTGCTGCCTATCCAGCAAACAGGAGGCTGGGCTCTATGGTGCAAGTTTGCCTGGTGGGAGGCCATCACAGAATCACAGAATGAAAGGGGTTAGAAGGGACCTTCTAGAGATCATCTAGTCCAACCCCCTGCCACAGCAGGTCCACCCAGAGCAGGTCCCACAGGAACGTGTCCGGGTGGGTTTTGAGTGTTTCCAGAGAAGGAGACTCCACCACCTCTCTGGGCAGCCTCTGCCAGGGCTCTGCCACCCTCACAGGAAAGAAGTTCCTCCTCATGCTTAGATGGAACTTATGTTCAAGTTTGTGCCCGTTCCCTCTTGTCCTGTCCCTGGGCACCACTGAGAAAAGCCTGGCCCCATCCTCCTGACACCCATCCTTTCAGTATTTATAGGTGCTGATCAGATACCACCCACTGTAGGGACAGATAAGATTTGCAGTGGTAGCCAGTTGCGAGCACACTCATGCAACCCATGGTGATGACCATGGATGACCCAATATGGGCCCCAAAAATTTCTCAGCAGCAAGATAAAATTAGCCTGGGGGGCCAGTCAAGCTAGGCATGAGAAATGCCAATATTTACTCTTTTACACCATCGTGAAATAGAAATAGATCTGAATTTACACAGTCCAAGTGAAGGAAGAAGCTGTCCCGAGAAAAAAGAAGCAGAGGACAATGTGAGAAGTGGAGTAACCATGGAATGCACCAGCTGCCCCCACGCTTACACCACAGTGAATGGAACAACCACGAAGCTTTGCTGAGGAGCAAGAAGGAGTGACAATGCCAGGTTCTCATTGCCATTTTGTCACTGCCGTGCGTGTGTCCCGGGGAAGCTCTGCAAAACCTGTGCCTTGGAGCCCCCTAAGAATGCTGTCAGAAAAGGAATGGTAACCAGAATGGAAATTTAGCTGGGCTTGACAGCCGCAAAGGAAAGTGCAGCCCTGGCAAGATTGATAAGGTGCTTTCTGGAAGCAGATTTTTTGAATATTTGTCCAGGAATTCATGATACCCAAAGGATTGAACAAATAATATGAGAGAAAATAACGGAGCAATATTCTTACCTCTTTAGTGCATTCCCTCTGGCCTTTGATGGTAGGAACTGGAGGACAGCCCGCTTCTAGAGTGCTATTGGGATTTCATATAAAAGAGAAATCCCTCATATGCTATAGATATAAACAAAATGTATGTGCTATAGGATATGAATTGTTGTGCAAATCATTGTGTTCATCTCAGCTAAATTCGTTCTGCACCTATAAACCGAATCACATCCTGTCAGGGGGAGAAACAGCAGGGTGGGGGAATGGCTTTCTGCTGGAGTAAATATGTGTGGCAATTTCTGTGAAGTGGGGCTAATACCTTAGAAGAATGCACGTCTTTAAAAGCACGTGTGCAGGCAGGGGAAATCTGATTCAAATGAAGTACAGCATCTAAACTCTATGTGGGTAGACTGAACTAGCTTTCAGAAACCTTATTTGCATTCACATAAGGAATATTTTGAGTTATTAATAAAATTGCTGTTTTCCCGTAAGCTGCTTATCTTGGACATCTCTGTTTCCCTCCTCATTCCCAGAAGAGTGTCTGGAAATAAGCTGTAGGACTGGGAGTGCTGAGTCATGGGTGCTATAGGGTCATAATTCTCAGAGGATGGATACTTGGATACTAAAACCTTTACTCATGGTGGTACACAGAACCACACTGAAGTAAATGGCTCTTCAGCATGGGTAAGCACACACAGTTGTGTTGGGGCCAGTAGGAACATGGCATGGTGGCAGAAAGTAAAGTTGGGAAGAGGCTTACCCTCTCCAAGCAGCAAGGAGAGAGTCTGAGACTCACCCAGTGACTGTAGTCGGCACGTAGGATCACAAATGTATATCCCACAAGACCATTTTCCTACTGCTGCAAGGGCAGATGTTTCTGGGGCTTCATTCCCTTAAGTTGTCATCTTCCTGGCCTGCAGGCTGGTGCCAGGAGCACCCTGTCTGGATGGCAATATTTCATAGAATCATAGAATGGTTCAAGGTGGAAGGGACCTTAAAGACCATCCAGTTCCAACCCCCCTCTTTCAGTTTAAAACCCTTCCCCCTCGTCCTATGGCTCCCCTCCCTGATCCAGTATCCCTCCCCATCTCTCCTGGAGCCCCTTGAGGGACTGGAAGGGGCTCTAAGGTCTCCCTGGAGCCTTCTCTTCTCCAGGCTGAACCCCCCCAGCTCTCTCAGCCTGTCCTCACAGCAGAGAGGAGAGGGGCTCCAGCCCTCCCAGCATCTTTGTGGCCTCTTCTGGACCCCTTCCAACAGGTGCACGTCCTTCCTGTGCTGAGGACTCCAGAGCTGGACACAGTGCTCCAGGTGGGGTCTCCTCAGAGCAGAGCAGAGGGGCAGAAGCCCCCCCTGGCCCTGCTGGCCACGCTGCTGGGGATGCAGCCCAGGATGGGGTTGGCTCTCTGGGCTGCCAGAGCACATTGTCAGCTCATGTCGAGCTTCTTGTCCACCAACGGCCCCAAGTCCCTCTCCTCAGGGCTGCTCTCAATCCATTCTCCACCCAACTTGTATTTGTGCGTGGAATTGCCATGACCCAGGTACAGGACAATTTCCAGGACTGCTGTCAGAGTCCACTAGCTCATTAGTCCCAAGGATTCACAGATATTTGGTTTTCAAGCTGCCTCCAAATTGCAGTGCTGAGAAGCAATATGTAGCTTTTGTATCATTTCCAATTTATCTCTATCAACAATCATGCATATTCATTTTTAGCCCAGAGTTCCTGCCATTGATGTATTAGGCAGAGGAAGAAACGGTAAAGCAGGCTTCCCTCAGATGCTGAATGTCAACATTTTCAATGTGATCATTATTTGTCTTATACATACCAAATCCATCAAGTTTACAAAACTTCTGCTCTATTTTATAGAGTCTCAGAATATAAATCTCTTAAAAATATGGAGATTTTGAAAGGTCTGGGGAGAGCTGGGACCAAAGGTCTCTGTAAGTTAATTTCCATTACTTTTTTTCTTCTAAATGGGTTCGGTATTTTTGAGCTTCATAAACAAATTTTAAGAGCCATTTAAATTGGACTGATCTTGAAGAGCTGATCTTGAGGAGTTATAGCTGCATCAGCATAAGGATTTATGCTGGTGTAGGAAATAGACCTGGACAATCAAATCAAAATTCCTCCACAACACAGGAAGTTTAGAAGTTTACCTGTTTCTTATCAGAATCTGTTCCAAATTTAATTCACGTTATAATTATGATTACTGCAACATTTCACAGAGGCTAAAATCCTTGAATAACAGAGACTTCAGATAAAACCAAATTGCTGCAGAGATTTTTTTAATTACTTGTAAGTTCTTTGATCTTTTAGATTTTTAAGCTAACATAAATGTGCACTGTTCCTCTCTTTGTTTTATTTATGTGTCTAGATTTATCTTGCAGCGAGCTAAGGTAAACGTTTCTCCATTTTTGAGTCATGATTTTTCCTTTAAAAGGATTCAACTCTTCCTTACCAATTATTAGCAACATCTTGAAATGAGGTTCTGCTAATTAATCAAAAACTTCTTGTGAGCTCAGACAAGCCAGCCCCAACTGACCTCGAAAGTATATGAAAGCACAGAAGTAAAAACAAGAACTTCTGGGCCAAAGAAAACATCTTTATTCTTTTAATAGGCATGGAGGAAAAGACTGCTTAGTGCAAGGGACTCCGTACAGCCGAGCTCTTTTACAGTTTTAGATGGAGCAAATGAGGCCATGAAAGAGGAGCATTTTTAAAAGTATCTGGGCCCTCACCGAAGCCAGTGGTAAAATTCCCTTTTCAAAAAAGCAGAAGTTCTACCAGAGCGGGACAGATCTGAAAGTCTCTTTTTAATTGTGCTGTTGCCATTAGAAGTGATTTTTGTGCCAGGAAGAGACTCTCTGTGGGAATTTACAAAGGCAGGGCACAGTCTGCAGTTCAGTATCAGAGCCCTGCATGCCATTATAATGGGAATACTGGCTCACTTTTCCGCCCACCTCAGATTATTTCTTGCAAAAGAAGTAGACCATCTCTACAGATACAATTTCATCCCTGTTTTCTGGAGGAGCAGAAAGCAAAATACCAGTGTAGCCCTCCTACAAACAGTTTCTGTTCTCAACCTCTCCATTAGGGTTGGTGAATATTAGCCTGTAAGGAAGCACATTTACAGGAAAGATGGTTAAGGATACTGATTAAAGATAACATCCAAGATTTAAAAAAAAATAAAAATATTCTGGGTTGCTAACGCTTAGATTGTTCTTTAAGCAGACTGGAGAATGCAGACAAAAGCCTCCAAAATGATCTCAAAACATAATAAAACCCCCATAAGAAACAATGTTATCTAGTCGAAAAAACTTCAAGGTAAGGAAGAGCAGCAAACACTTAAGTTCAGCTTTATTTCCTTTGTGCTCTGTCACCAGCCTGGCCCAAGGACACATATACAGCTGTCCTGATGCAGCAATGCATTCTTGATATACCTGTAGGATTATTTGGAGAATACCTAGCACTTTATCTCATTTAGCCCTTTAAAGAGATGTTTTATAGACACTCAGGAGGGTCCACATGCACCCAAATGCCTTTATTGAGCTACATTAACCCTTTATGCATAGCAAAAGTTTCAGGAACAGTGTGGCCAGCAGGACTGGGGCAGTGATCCTCCCCCTGCACTGGGCACTGGTGAGGCCCCACCTCCAGTGCTGTGTCCAGTTTTGGGCCCCTCACCACAAAAAAAGACATTGAGGGGCTGGAGCGGGTCCAGAGAAGGGCAACGGAGCTGGTGAGGGGTCTGGAGCACAAGTCTTGTGAGGAGCGGCTGAGGGAGCTGGGGGTGTTCAGCCTGGAGAAAAGGAGGCTGAGGGGAGACCTTCTCGCTCTCTCCAACTCCCTGAAAGGAGGGGGGAGCCAGGGGGGGTCGGTCTCTTCTCCCAAGGAACAGGC
>JAHREE010000236.1:25949-38253 GCA_033628505.1 Tringa tobata
CCTCCCACCAGACCAGGTTGCTCCAAGCCCCATCCAGCCTGGCCTTAAACCCCTCCAGGGATGGGGCAGCCACAGCTTCTCTGGGAAACCTCTTCCAGGGTCTCACCACCCTCACAGCAAAGAATTCCTCTCTGGTATCTAATCTAAATCATAGAATCATAGAATCATAAAATCGTCTAGGTTGGAAGAGACCCTTGGGATCATCAAGTCCAACCATCTACCCTACTCTACAAAATTCTTCCCTACTCCATATCCCCCAGCACCGCATCTAAATGGCTCTCCCCTCTTCCAGTTTAAAACCATTATCCCTTGTCTTGTCACTACACTTCCTGACAAAGAGTCCCTCCCCATCTCTCCTGGAGCCCCTTGAGGGACTGGAAGGGGCTCTAAGGTCTCCCCGGAGCCTTCTCTTCTCCAGGCTGAACCCCACCAACTCTCTCAGCCTGTCCCCACCGCAGAGGTGCTCCAGCCCTCTGAGCATCTTTGTGGCTCTCTGCTGGACCCATTCCAACATGTCCATGTCCCTTCCTGGAAGACTCCAGAGCCGGACACCGTGCTCCAGGTGGGGTCTCACGAGCACAGATTAGAGGGGTATAATAACCTCCAGTTTAGATATAAAATGACACAAACAGTCATTAAATAATTATTTGAATTACTCTGAACTTGAACGCTTTAAACCAAGCTCTCCAGTTTCAGTGTTTCTTCCCAAAAAGCCCTTCTAAGATGCTATGCCAGCAGTGGCATTAATCTGTCATTGCCAGCTCCCCAACAATTAAAAAATATTTTGCCACAATTGTTTGCTCTCTCTCTTATTTTTCACTTCTGATGCGGATTAAAGTCTGCAGTCACAACTCTGATAGTTTGAAGACATTTGATCCCACAGTATTTATCCATTATTGGCTTTGTTTACCCAAGGGAAAATTAAGTGCCGCACCTCAGAACAGTGGGATCCATAATACACTGATGCCTCCAGTGATCTCTGGCAGATGTTAGTCTTTGGGAAAAAAAACTTAAAAGCTGTGGCACTAACTTGGGAAGGCAGTTTTGAAAACTGCCTGCCTTTGCAGGTGCACACATAATTATTTGTCATGAAAACTACACAAAGATGAGAATGTTTCTGATGAAATGATGATTCCAGGTTACTTTAGCTAACAAAAAATCTTTTTCAATATGGAAAATGCATTTTTCATAACATGGAATGGTTCGGGTTGGAGAAGACCTTCAAGATCATCGAGTTCCAACCCCCTGCCCTGGGCAGGGACACCTCCCACCAGACCAGGAAGTCATTCTCCTCATTTTCATCCTCCTTGGGCAACCCAGTGAGACACATCCAGGGATATGCAGTTTGCTTGCTTTACACAACGCATTTTTTGGAAGAGAACCACAGAGAATTTCTTGCCTCCCAGATGTCGAAAATTCAGGTTTCTTTAGCCAGGAGTAAGATGTATCTGTCCTGATACCCAGTTCTCTATAGCCTTGTTCATTCTCACCTTAAACATTGTTAGGTAATAAAAATGCCCCATTTTATTGGGGGTATGTCTTAAAAATATACACAATAAATTTCTGATATACCTCTAATTCCTATTCAGTAAAATCATGTCTAATATATTATAATGTTGTAAGCAGGTAGCATTTCCTTCTTGCAATACTTTTTTGGCAACAGGGTAGTGTTTTACGTCACTACTTTTTAATCATAGAATCAGAGAATCATAGAATTGTCTAGGTGGAAGGGACCTTTAGGATCATCTAGTCTAATCATCAACCTGACCCTGATAAAAAAACATCACATACAGGACGGAAAACCCCTCTGTTTGCCATCTAACACACAGCTCTGCCACGGGGGTAAAGAAAAAAGCTCATTTTGCTGGATTCTGGTAAGCAGTGGGCTCCCACTGAATTCCTTTAGCTCCTCAACACCATGCAGTTTAAAGTCCCAGAGAATCTAAATCCAAGTCACTCTTGGGGAGTTTGGCAGTGTCCCTGGCAAGCTCTTTTAGGTTGATTCATGGAATAACACAAAACATCAGCCCCACAAAGCTGTTCTCGTATACTTGGGTAGGTGGCAACATGATATATTAAAGCCCTGAATCATTACAGCAGAAGAGCAGAATAAGCATAAAGGACACATTAAAATCTAAAGCCTTGACCTACTCACATTTACCAGAGGAGAACTGTTCTCTGGTATTAAGTTATGTGATCAAAATCCTATTAAAAAGATTGAGGTGATTTACGCAGCACTGAGCAAAAGATCCCCAGAAATGCTATTATAGAATATTTGCTTTCAAAAAAGCAGGAAAGTGTAGAGGACCAAACTTCTAGCTCTTACTTACACTGAACAGGCCAAGTGTTACATGAACAGTCCCCCTGAATATGAGACAGGACTTGAGCAAAGAAATTCTGTTAATGGAGGACGAGATATTTTGGAGGGTTTTTTTTCTGACGTTTTAAAATTATGTAGCTACTTACAGAAAAGCCTATGAATAAATCTACAGACTAAGAAATTCCATGAGAAAATGAGATCAGAGCCTGACAAGTAGCTTTCATCAAAACAGATCAGGAATGGGAAGCCCATCTTTTAAGAATGATATATATGTATATATAAGACTTGAGGCAAAGACAGAAAAAAAATGTCATTTTTTAAGGAGAAAATATAACCTGAGCGTTAGAGTTCAGATCTTTACCTGAAATAAATTGATATATCTTCCCTGGAGTCCATAGAACTATGCTAGCTGAAAGCCAACAACTCGGTGTGGACAAAAATGGCTGTAGCAAGAAAACCAGGATGGCAAAAAGCCTGGTTGTTTGTATACATACTTAAAAACTCTCAGTATTGGCCCATTAGAAGGAATCAACATCTACTTTTAAGAAAAATCATCTTTGGTCCCAAATACACAACTGGGACTTGGCTTGTTTTAGCCAGGCAGACACTTCTTTCAGGCATTTCTTCGGTACGAAGTATTGTAATTGCTTCCACATATGGCAAATACAATTATGCATCTCACCGGTAGGGTGGATTATGAATGTGATCCATGAACAATGACTTGTATTTCAATAGATAGCAGCTGCATTTCTGCAAGGAATGTTACAGGAACTTGTGGACAAAGCAAAAAATAATAATAATAATAAAAAAATAGGCCAGTCAGGTAAAAGGAAAAATGTAAGTTCCCCAATCCTGAGAAAAGAAAGAGCTGGCCTTAAATTAGTGGCTCAGCTCGCTGTACCCAGCCCTCTTCAAATATGCAAGAATGATTGATTTAAGAGAGTATGCAAAACTTCCCTCTCTCCGTAAGGGTACAGTTACTATTGAAACATGTGTGCCTTGTTTTAAACAATCTCCATGAAAGAAGGGCACAAAACGCTCATTTGGGTTAAAATTATTTCACAGATTATGGAATTTACTGTGTCTTATTTATAAAAGTGGCTACTATCACAGATGTGAACTGTACAAACGGACAGAACTGATTGATTACTCCATAGATAAACTCGTTTCACACATAATCAAGAAAAATTAACATTTGAAATATGGGAATAAGTACAAAATCAATTCAGTTTCAAGCATAATAATGAAGTTGTTCTAGATGTGCAAGAAGTGCAATTAAAAGGGCATCCCAAGGTAAAAGGAAAATGGTTTGCTATGAATACATTCTTTTACTCTTAGCTTTTTGTTTCCCTTCTGCTATCAGACAGGTCATTCTGCATGAGCCATGTACTGTTGCTGCTCCACTAGACTTCAGCCCCAGCAAATGAAGTTCATGACGGTGTGTGAGCACAACAGGAGTCTGCTTGTCTCTGTCTTTGATTTTGTGGCATCAACGCTGACAACACGAGCCTGTCCCACCTGCGTACAGTAACGTCTGGGTTGAAGCATGATCTCAGATTTAACCTTATCTTGAAAGGAAGGTGAGTTTCTTTTTAAACCTTTTCCCCAAAAATGCAAAGTTAAAATTCTGAAGCTAAGGGAAGTTTAGCCGTTAATCATCAACTTCTGTGAATTAAGATTTTCCACAGCAGCCTCCATATAAGGCTTTACTTAAGACTAATGGGCCTGTACGTGGCAGTAGGGTCAAGATGTGCCAGCAGGAATCAGAACTGAGTGCTCTCTGTGCTCTACCAGCTCTGCAAATCCATAGTGAGAGACCAACCCAGACTCAGAATATCACCAGCTTCCTGCGCGAAACAGACTATGGTCAGAGCAATAACAGAGACAGGAGAGGGATTTAGAATCACAGAATGGTTTGGGTTGGAAGGGACCTTGAAGATCACAGTGTTCCAACCCCCTGCCCTGGGCAGGGACACCTCCCACCAGACCAGGTTGCTCCAAGCCCCATCCAGCCTGGCCTTGAACCCCTCCAGGGATGGAGGAGCCACAGCTTCTCTGGGAAACCTGTTCCAGTGTCTCACCACCCTCACAGCAAAGAATTTCTTCCTGAGATCTCATCTCAATCTCCCCTCTTTCAGTTTAAAACCATTACCCCTCGTCCTATCTCCCTATTTGCAGGAGATCATACAATAGAGCCAAGTGTCCTTTATCCCCGTTGCTGCCATGGCTATTATGTTGTTTTGCCCTGCGTTTGAAATCGCTTACAAAATGTACTCTTTAAGCTATACCCAGAAGAAATAGATAGTATCTGGCAAACAGCTAAAAACAGTGGTAAGGCTTAGAATTTTTCTTGTGCTGTTTATTTTCTCTGTGATGCTCCAGGGGACCAGTTTCACCTGCTGCTGTGGGATTGAAAGGGAAAACAAAGCAAACCAAACCCCTCCAAATTTAATACCTCCCAAAGGCTCCCGCAGGCTGCCCTGCTCGTTACATTCACCTGGCTTGCTTTGCCTCCTAGACAAGGTTTGTATTTTTTGTTGTTTGAAAATTCTGTGAGCAATGAACGGGATTTCCTTTCTTTATAAGTGATATTTATAAAAGGGTTGTCCACCTGGGCTCCCAGGTAATAGAATGCTCTTAAAACCTCCTATGCAGACTCCCTGGTGGGTGTCTCTGACCACACGTCTGAAGGGTGGGACCCTCATGGCCAAGCTGAGGAGAGCAGAGGGGGTCTCTTGCTGTGTGCTTCCAAACTTCCACCCAGCCTCTTTAACCACTGGGTTGGGCACTCCAGTAGAAAATAAATTAAACTGCTCTTTTATGTAGGCTTTATTGCAATTAAGAAAAAAAAAATAAAAAAAAGAGGGAATCCATTTTCCTGAAGCAACGTCAGAAGCGCTTTTTGCCCCAGCTTGGTTCTGTCCCCATCTTTTCCTCTCGCCCTTCTCCAAGGGGTACATGGGGGAATCAGCCAGGGAAGAGGAACTGTTTCCCATTATCTTCAAATATATTATGGGATAAGTGTCACTCAGCAACCAGCCTTACTCAATCCCCTCTCTTCTGAACTGTATCCCATCACGTCACCACTTCAGCTGTTTAGCCAGATTGCGATGCGGGTTCTCAGGGCGGGGAACTGCTGCACCTCACCCCTTCGAGCTGCAGGTCCTGCCTGGCTGAGCCCCAAGACCAGCTTTAGAAACCTCCCCTCACCTTGTCCCGCAGAGGGAAAAATGGGAACACCTCAGAAAACAGGAAATTCTCACCAGCAGGACACGTTTCTGTTGGGCTGCCCAGCACACGGAGAGGAACCCAGCAGCTCCTGGACAGTGAAGCGATCAGCGTGGGACCAAGCTGGTGGTGTACAGTTAAAAGACCTGGGATTTCTCGGAAGCATCGGCTGGCCCTGTAGTTGCTGATGAGTCATCTCCTAAGCTCTGTCTGTCTGTCATGTTGAATAGATCATTAGTGACCTTAGCAAGGTCACTGTTTTTAATATACAGGTTAGAAACTTGGCTAAAAAAGGCAGTCCTTACTAAAAAGCTAATATGATAGGTGACCTGCTATAAGTGTTTCTGAAGGGTAAACAGTCAGAACATTAAAAAAAATACCCAAGACCTTGGCTCAGGTGCAAGGAGGAGACTCACAGTGAAGGAGGAGACTGAGGATTCACATTCAGCATTCACACGAGTAGCACAAGCCCAGGGACAAAATATTGCCAAGGAGAGCACAACTAATGCTCAGTCGTGCAATCCCATGCACATTTTTCTGTGCGTTAGAGATTTTTGGCTCAAAATATTTTGGGAGATCACCTGAAAGTTGTAAAGTTTAAGCAGTATATCGGGTGCTAAATCCAGAGCAAAATAAGAACTCACTTGACGTCTCTGTGGCCGTGAAAGTAAAAAAATTCTTTTTCAGGACAATATAAGGAAGAATACTTGAATTATCTGTCCGTCTTGAGTGCTGTGAGCCTGGATCTGGCCAATTTCCCATCATGAGCAAGGTGGTGTTCTCTGAAGAAGGTGGTGGCAGAAATGTTCAGGTGGGAAAATGTGCCCCCACCATCCTCCCAAATGGTTTTGTGTAGTGTTTGCGTACTGTTTGCTGGGCTGTTCTGAATCCTAAACTACATTTTATGTTTGTCTTACAGGCAAAAAAACACCCACCCCATGCCTAAAGCCATTTCTGTGTGTGGTCTGAAGCTGGTTATCACAAAGTCAATCAGTCGCACCTTCACACACCTCCTCTGTGAGTCTGCGGGGTATGGAGAGAGTTATTTTTAAACAAAACAACCATATCTCCCTGTACCTCTGAATAAACACAAACCCTCTCTCATATTTTCATCCCAGGCACAGGCAAACCACCGCTCCCCACAGCCCTGTACAAATCCCAGACTGGGCACGCTGGAAACTTTGTCATTTACTGGCTTTTGTGAAACCCACACCTATATCCCTTCTCCTTTCTACCTATCTTATTTTCTCCATTTTTCAGCCAGTCAACCCCTTTGCTCGAACAGTAAAATCCTTGTCAACCACGTGGAGAGTCATGCCCGTGAAGTTTGGCTCTTCTGCAGGGGAAAGTGGGTTTTTTTTGCGGGGGGAGAGGGCCTGAGAGAACTGTCTGAGGGAAATACTTGCGCATAAAAGATTCGCAGAACCCCAGAAAATGTTTTCAAGGAAACCTTACCTCTGCTGCTGCAGATATTCTCGGGGGTCTCTTACAAATGACTAAGGAGGTGCTGCCTTCTCTGAGTTTGCAGGGCACTTTCAACTTCCATCTCTGTCTCAGACACAAGGTGAAAAGTCCTGTGATGTTTGCTACTGCCCACGGCTAATTTGAACCGTTTAGCAAGGCCTCCACTTCATTGTTTAAAAATCATACATCTTAAAACTGCACAGCTGTTCACCCCTGATTGCCAGCGAGATAACAGCTATAAAATACAAACCATAAGACAAATATTTCTGCAGATTTGCTAAGTTATAGCCATCCAAAAATATTCCCTCTGCTGCCCAATATGCAAACACCCTCTCTACTGTTGGGTTTTATGGCTGCCGAGGATGGAAGTTGTAAAGAATGCGATACCATTGTGCTACACCATAAACTGCTATTTCACTAGATTCCCCAATTTCTTTGGGGAAATCTAGCGCAAAAAAGCAATTTATGTGGAAAAAACCTAATTTATTAGAAATACCTTTCTTCTCCGATGCAGTCGAGTGCATTACCATAAATATGTTTTACAAATATGGGGCTCTGAGTACAGACCACCCCTATTACTGCCCGTGGGTTGAAACCTGGGGTTTGCCTACACAGTGCTGCTGCTCCAGTTCTAACGGCTCTGCATTAATATGGTGTGAAAAACCTATATATAGAATGCTTTTGTTAAAATCAGATTATACTAATTCTATATGAAGTGCTTTAATGAAAAATGTTTAATGGCTGAAATACTATAAGACTGCAGTCAGAGTGCAGGTGCAAAAATGATATTCTACACTCCCCGGAGAGCAAACTTGTACATACTGTGAAATATCAATTAAAGTTTATAGTTGCCTGTACCGGTTAAATGTCTTTTTCATGGGAAATTTTCATCTTCTCTTATGAAGCAATCAGTTGGGCTAAAATGTGTACTGAATTATGCAGGCATTTTGAGTTATTAAGGAATAGATTTGTTTTACAAGCGAGCTGTAAGCATTCTTTGCAGTTTTTATGAGGTCATCTACATGACTTTTAAATGGCGCTCTTGGCCAGCCTCGATTCTCAGATCAGTTCATTAATTCACACAGCTGTCTTTAAAAACTACAGGAATAATATATACTGGAGCCTGGAAGAAAGAGGTGGATTTCAAGGCTGTATTTCAATCACGGGGCCTGTTGACATCATAAACTATGAGAGGACAGCCTAAGCTGTGCCGTGAACAGCAGCGAGCTCGCCATTGAAATACAGCCTGCTTAATTGATTTCTTTTAGAATATACAGAGAAAGGATGCAAAAAAAAAAAATCACTTTCAAGGCAGCACACCTCCCAGAAAGTGTTATCTGTGACATATGTCCCAACATGCAGCGTTGGCAGAGGTCATCCCAATAAAATCTTATGTTCTGTGGTACATGCTATGGTAGTCAGCCTGCTCACAGGCTTCTGGATCTGCCTGGGGAATTTAATTCCTGATTCTGCCTCGCTTCCTGGGCTCCTCTTCCACATTTTTTTATATTTTTGCATAGTACATCTTCTTTTTTCCTTTCTTACTAGCTTTTTTCTAGTTTATCCTCTTAACTTAAAAAGTTTTTGTGCCAACAGGTGTTTATATCATAGTTAATGCAACTTCTTGAGACTTCAAGATCCCCCCCGTAGAGCAAATAAAATCTTAAATACCCTGATACAGAAAAAAACTGTTAGGGGTGGCGTTTAAGAGAGTGCAGCCTGGGCTGACAAATTTGGATCAAAACTTTCTAACAAGACCACATTTTCCTTGTTTTCAGTATGCCCCTCCACAGCCTGCTAGAGTGCAGAAGTCAAAATCTAAGAAACACTTCCAACTAAGCAGGTGCATCGTGGAAAGGGGACAATCCCCACAGAGCTTTGTTGAGAATGGGAGGACCAAGACAATGAGGATCTACCCCAAGATTTTCTCTCCTCGCCTTAACTGCAAGTAGAAAGTGGCACAAACAGTTGAGTACAGAGCTAACAGTTGTGATAGATTTGTACTTGGTTTTCTCTTTTTATTTTTTTTAAAAATTTAAAATTTAAATTTTTTAAAAAATTAAAATTTAAAAATTGAAAATTTAAAAAATTTAAAAATTTGAGTGAAGTCAGATAAAGTTGATTAGAGGCCTACTTGAGCTGAAGCTCCTGCAGCCCACAGAAGGTGCCCACTGTTGGGATGCTGCAGTGTTGGTGAGACCCCTGAAGGCCTACTGTGGGAAACAGAGTTAAATCAGCACCAACAGGACCTCGCACTGATGCTGTCATATCCACTTGCCAAGTAAATATTTGGATTTCAGTCCTTTAAAGCCTTTCAGAGAAGCATTTTGGTAAGAAATTACAGTTTTCTACTGTAACTGTTTCTACAGTTTTCTACAGATCTTCCTATAGTCATAATTTAATACAAAAACATAAACGTCAATCAAATTTGCTTAAACCTACAATATTTGGAGTCTAGAAAGTATTTCATTGCATTTACATCTTCATAACCTACTGTTGTTTAGAGAAGCCTTTCAATGAAACTCCAGATCAGCAGAACAGGCCTGGTGTGATACAACCTGGAATATCACAGATCAGATGGAGTGTTCAACTGCACAGAGAAACCCAAATCCCACCCAGAGTCCCCCAATAATTGAGACAGGGACAGTCAAGAGCAATGTCTTTGTGAGCCTCAGTTATTGAATGGGGGATTAAAGAAGCCATCTCCTGACCACAGAGCAAGAACTCGGGGAAAAAAAAAAAAGGAAAAAAAAATGTAGGGAAGCTAAGACAGGACAAAGAGAAGCAATTGTTCTTCACGGGTTACGGTCAGCAAGTCGCTGGTGCATCTCAAAGGTGCAATTAGGATATCTGGTAGAGACACTGTCACCCAAGGAGGATGCCTAAATGGTGGAAAGTGGCTACTGATCAAACTTACAGACTTTGAGAAAAGACACAGAATTCATAGGGTTCTCCATTTAAAACAAGATGGAGTTAAATATAAATGAAGGAAGGACATGAGGGATACTGAACAAAAAGTGGAGTTCCTATCCTAAGCCTCCAGCATGTGACTTTATTAACTGGCCTGAAGTGAAAGGCTGTAAGCAGATAGCTGGGACCCTGTCACCACATCCTGTAACGACATCCCTGTGCACATTAAAATCTATAGACAGCCCATAAATTATATTGTAACAGTGGAAATCACCAAAGATCAGATAAAGCCTGCTTTTTAACTCAGAGCAAGGAAGAACAGCATAAAGCTTCAACACTGACTAAAGAAAGTCCTGGAAAATATGCAGGATATGTGCTCTGAAGAATATGGAAACTACCCCCATTTTTCATAGAATCATAGAATAGTTAGAGTTGGAAGGGACCTTAAAGATCATCCAGTTCCAACCCCCTGTCCCTGGGCAGGGACACCTCCCACCAGACCAGGTTGCTCCAAGCCCCATCCAGCCTGGCCTTGAACCCCTCCAGGGATGGGGCAGCCACAGCTTCTCTGGGCAACCTGGGCCAGTGTCTCACCACCTTCACAAAAAAGAATTTCTTCCTGAGATTTCATCTCAATCTCCCCTCTTTCAGTTTAAAACCCTTCCCCCTCATCCTGTGGCTCCCCTCCCTGATCCAGAGTCCCTCCCCATCTCTCCTGGAGCCCCTTGAGGGACTGGAAGGGGCTCTAATGTCTCCCCGGAGCCTTCTCTTCTCCAGGCTGAACCCCCCCAACTCTCTCAGCCTGTCCTCACAGCAGAGGGGCTCCAGCCCTCCCAGCATCTTTGTGGCCTCCAACAGGTCCATGTCCTTCTGCTTTTGGTGGGGTGTCTCCCCAGAGTGGAGCAGAGGGGCAGAATCCCCCCCTGGCCCTGCTGGCCACGCTGCTGGGGATGCAGCCCAGGATGGGGTTGGCTTTCTGGGCTGCCAGCGTGCATTGCAGGCTCATGTTGAACTCATCCACTAACACCCCCAAGTCCTTCTCCTTAGGGCTGGTCTCATTTTTGCTAGAGCTCATAGCACCTGAAGGGCTTGAAAGAGCATTGTGGTCCCACTGGTGACACCACTGCAGGACCCCAGGAAAGGTGTGAGGTGATGGTTTGCTGCATCTGGCACTCTGCCCTCCTGCTGCTCATGGGATACCAAGCAAAGCCCAGAACTCCTTACTTTGAGTATCAGCTACCTACTGAGATTCCATTATTTGAAGAATGCCTCCTTTCCGAAAGAATCTTGGTAAGGGCTGTCACTTGGGTTTTTTGGCCTGTTTTTGCCTTTTTATCCTCCACTTTTTTTGAGCCTCTCCTGTAAGACAGTGTGTCTCGGTACCATTAGTAATAAAAAATATACGCAATATATGGGCAGCCAGAGTCCTACTTTTTGTTTCCAGCATTACCTCCCAAACATCTCCTTTGCAGTATCTTTAGTTCACCAGTGAAAACCACTGGGCATTCTCACAACCCTGTTTGTCAGTCAGGAGACAAGGGGTAAGTCCTCAATGCAAATCACCTCACCTACACAAAAAAATTTGCAAAGGCCTTTCACGTGCTTGTTTGCAGTCTACACATCTACTTTTAAACATTGACTTTTAGAATTGTGTCTTTCAGCCTCAAGTCTGCACAGAAGCTCATGACAAGTCTGTGTGTCTAGAGTGCCCTTAAAATATCTTTGGAAGTGTCTGGAAAGAGCCATAGGCTCCAGCCATGACTCTGGAAACCTCATTACGGTCCCTGACTCATTCAGGGCAAGCAGGCAGGACCTCCATCATCACGTAGAGAGTGAAGAAAGCTGGATGGGACACGGGTGATGACATTCCACACATTGCACAACCTGTGCCTTGCGAGGATAAATGGTTTCCCCTTCCAGGACAAATCCCTTCTTCATTTTAAACCAGAATTGCTGCCATTGAACACATTGCAAAAAAAAACAAAAAAAAAAAACAAACCCAAAAAAACCCAAATCCTGGGTAAAGGGCTTCCGTACTCCTTGACAGTGTTGGCATTTTGTGGAAAAGCAATCATTCAGGTCAGAAAATATTTTGTGCTGCAGCAGGCCATTTGTAATTGCGGAACAGGGAAGGCCGTGACAGCACGTGTGCATCCCCAGACACCCTTCGAAAACACTAACCCTCACTCCTCGTGCTTCTCTATGTTTTCTGCTGGGAAAGTGGCCAATATGTGTTAAGACAGCAAAGATGCAATGTGATTCACTCTTCAGGTCTTTACATCCGTAGCTACTTGGGGCTACGAAGATGATGAGGGGCCTAGAACATCTCTCCAATGAGGAAAAGCTGAGGGACTTGGGTCTGTTTAGTCTGGAGAAGAGAAG
>JAHREE010000236.1:48172-67308 GCA_033628505.1 Tringa tobata
CTTCGTTTCTGCCGTAACCATCCCGCTGTTCCTCTTTGCTTCAAACTGGGCATTGAGGCCAAATTTACTCATTCAAAAATGTTATCACTCACTGCCATCTAGTGTTAACGCTACAGATTGTCAGGAATTTAAAACTACTTTTCTGCCTTTTAAGAATTAAAAAAAAAAAAGTAAAAAAATCTCTATTTTTCTTGTTTGGCCTTATCGTGAGCAACTCGACATTCCTCTTTCTAGTGACAGAGGGAGCTGCGGAGGCACCGAGGCTCAGAAACCCCCCAATATCCACAGGAATAGATCTCCACAACACAATTCCAATGACTACAGTTACCTTCAATTTTACTTTCTTGACTCGGATGCTCCTTGTTTCACGGTGCTCACACCAGGCTTGGTCCTGAAGCAGCCCCCGCAGCTGCTCCTCCTGCAGCCGGCAGGGCAGACACAAGTGTCCTTCGCAGCATCTTCCTCATCCCCTGCCTGTCAAGAGAAAACTGGAGACACCGTTAATGCTCTCTGCACCCCATTACTTCCCACCGGGGAAGGGGAGGGTGGTGGCAGACACCAGATCTCAGCAGCACAGTCAGAACGTGCTCCAGAGCTGGACGCAACTATGTACTTAACAGCAAACACCTCTTACAACTGCTGTGGATTTAAGCCACGGGATTCAAAGGCATCAATGAATCCTGCTAGTGAAGAGAAACAGGCTCCAGAGGCTTCCTGGAGCTCCACAGACACCCTCGGCCAAGAGACATTAAGCAACTGTTGACCGCAGAAAGCTTAGCAGAACAGGCATTACCAGTGATAACCTCCTCCTTTCCCTGTTTTACCAGGCAAGGATTCAGAGGCTCAAAGCTGGGACAAAGCAGCCGGATGAGGAAGCATCTTCCTCACTGAAGAGGCACTTTTAAGGTCCAAGTCTCACTAACTCACAGCGCAGCTCCCTGTGTCTTTTCTGAAGCCCGGACACGTTCTGCGCTGTGTGAATCCACCTCCTGGTGGCTGCCTCTTAGATAAACAGGAATCCTAATTGTTCTTTACATGAACAATTAACGTATATCAAGTTCTTCACAGAAACGTCTGAATCCAAAAGCAGACCACAGAGCATTATCACCACTTATAGTCATCATTAGTTTATTAGCGCCGTTTTTGAAACAAATATACTCAAGTACTTAAACACAGTTTAGTTCATGTTTATTTCCACGGTTGAGATATTCCTGTATATTACATAATGCACTGAATACCCAGTAAATAAATAATAAAACCAAAGTGCGGATTAAAGTAGCAAAGTCAGTTTTTAGGATATCAGGAAGGCCAAAAATCACCTTAGCAATATAAGGACAGCAAGTTGTAATTGACTACTATTTAACGCGTCATTCTATGGTTGCTATATGCATGCTAGTACAAATGATCCCTCTGAGAACCACATACAGTGATCCACAAAAGAAATCGGTCCTTCCCTTAACATGATGTTTTCTTGATCTTTTCATTTCTTACCTTTCAGGCCTGATCCTGCAGTCCTTACTCAGCAAAGCTTCCAATGCCATCTGTCAGGTTAGTTAGCTACTTTTTTCTTGAAGCTACATAAAGCCCATTGGCTTCTCTCAAAACATCTGAATACTAAATGATTAGAGTTTGAATTTCTAAAAATTCGGAAATTCTAAAAATATCCGTAACAGCACGTAACGTAATTAAGTCCAGATATAAGGGCATTAGGGCCAAATCCAGGAAGAGAGCGAGCTGTCAGGACAGTCAGGCTGGCGAGTGAGGCATCTTCCCGATTAGCCAGTCGCATTTGGGATCACAGCTTGGGATGCAGACATCTTCACTCTCCTTAAATACTGTTTTGAGCACCTGCATCCTTTATTTTTTTTTTTTCCAGATCTGGCCTTTTTTTTTTTCTACTTGAATACATGACGTATCACATTAACATTACGCACAGACAATAATAAGAGACGTGACCCTAAAGTAAACCAAAATGATAATACGAGATGATATCATAGCCACGTCTAGAAGAAGCTGTTGTTCTTTTCTGTGTTTGGGTTAGACACGTTTGTTTTAACAGCTTTTAACACTGTATCCCATTTACTATTCTTGTGCTCTAACTGCCTTTTCCTAAATTTGTGCTGAAATAAATCGTTGCTGTCTTCATCCTCAGCCTCTGACACTATCTCCATTTTTTGGATAATCAGTTTAATGAGGTCATGTTGCTTTTCCAGCAGTGTTGATATATCTTTGAGCCTAAAAAAGAAAAACCAAAAAAAGAAAAAATATGCATAAAGCAGGCTTTGACATTTGGTTTCAATGGACTTTTTAGTCATTAAATTTACAGATGTAAAAGACCTGGCAATCCTCAGAACTTCACCCTTCTGCTAACAAAGAATATTAGCTGGACTACATTTAATTTTTCAAGCTGTGGTGCTTCTCCAGGTTTCAGGAAATAGGATTAAAGAACAAATCCCTGGTACGTGAAAAACATAACTTACTATATACTTAAGGTAAGAGCAACTTCACTCTCAAGATTAAATTTTGAACAGTTCTATGAAAGGTTTTTCCTATTGTCTGCAGTGGTGGGGCAAGAGAAAAGGGCCAGATTTGCAATGGCAATGAAGCA
Source organism: Tringa tobata (assembly GCA_033628505.1). Taxonomy (NCBI): domain Eukaryota; kingdom Metazoa; phylum Chordata; class Aves; order Charadriiformes; family Scolopacidae; genus Tringa; species Tringa tobata. Next base: position 50,781 of record JAHREE010000236.1, read on the forward strand.
CCCACAAACATTTAGTAAACTTCACAACTACTTTAACAGCACAGGAGAGATACTGATGAGGCACTTACTAAGCTTAAAAAGTGCTATACAAAGTGCAATTGATGCAAATAGATAACATCAGTTAGTATCATGCATACCAAACACACTGTTATCTTTTCAGAAACAATGAAAAAAAAAAAAAAGGGAAATGTGTTTAGAAACTGTCCTCATAAAGCTACCATACAGGCTTTTTGAAAATCTACTTTTCAGAATGTCTAGACTCACAGAATTACAGTACGAAATATAAAGGTTCTCTCTGAAGAACAGTTTTGGGCTTCTTTAGATGTATTTGTATTATTTTTTTTTCACAATAATTAAAATACTACAGCAATTAGCTAGCATTAATATAAAGCCAAAAAAAAAAGCCCACCCCAAATCAAACCCCAAACCCATATACACTCCACACTGATTGCCACAAGCTTCAGTAGGAACCTAACTCTGCTTTGAACTCAGACAAGAAAAACATACTGGCAACAGAGTAAAACAAAGTTTTCAGCCAATATTTTCAGAGCAGTGAATATAACTTTCCATAGTGAAATGGCCACAAGTTATTCTGCCCCAAATAATTTTAAAATTTTGTAAAATGGTAGATTTCTTCCCTCTCTGTAGGAAAAAGAAAAAGAGTATGGTCTATGCTCCTTCCTAATATAACTATGTAGTATGGATTTGAAGAAGGACTTAACCAGAATCTGTACAGGGAGACAAAAACTAAGTAGACTGAAAAAAAAAGAAGGAAAAAGAAAAAGAGCAGGGGAGAGTGAGACAGAGTGAGAAAGAATAGATTTTCCTGGCTGTACGTGCAAAGAAGGCTTTTCTGAAATCATTCTTACGGATATATCGGTAAGATGAGTAAGAAAAGTAAGTATAGAGGATTCCTTCCCACGATTTTGGAAACAGGTAATTTGTTCAAAGGAGAACCAGGGACACCAATCCTTTTTGGGGGGAAACAATCTAAAGCAGATTTACCATCAGACCAGTGGAAAGTCAGTTACAGATTGTGTATATTTGCAAACCAATTGGAATGACCTCAATTGTGAGTTTAAAATAACCCTTGAAAACCTCCATCACAAACCTCTAATTCTGAGCTGAAAATGCATTTTCCCTATTACTTCAGTTTACTTTAATGAGCAAACAAGCTTCTCCTCTTTCTCTGCCACGGGATAAAAATATCTCTTTGCTACACAAGCACTTTGAAGGTAAATACATGAAAGAATATAAAATACTAAGTTAGTTACCATAGTGAGGCAGTTTGCTTAAAAATACATTGAATTTTACTTTTTAGGTACAGTACAGAGCTTTAGAAAACTTTTAAAAATAGGACTATACTTTAAATTTTGGTTCTACTTATTTTTCCAGCAGTAAATTAACACAACACATACCTGTATTTCTGCTTCAGAACTTCCAGTTCTAACGTTGTATCCGTGCTCTGGGCATCTGTGGCAGAGTCCTCACACCCGAAGCAATACTGGAACACACTCTAAACAAAACATGGAAGCAAACTGAAATCAAACACTATAGTCTGACAATAGATTAAAAATCCCAAATAAGGGAATGGTAACAGTCTCCACGCAGCATTAAAGTTGAAAAGAAATTCTGTTATGAAGTTATTTTTTGTATATTAAACATTTGTTTTGCAAAATCTGTTTAATCAGAAAATTTAGTCTACCAACAACAGCTGAAATGCAAAGTAAACAAATAAAAGAAGAAATGCCTGAAGGGAGTAATTCTATTTTCTGCCTGAGTAACTTTTGTAGCTTTCCTCGCTTAGTAAAGTCTCAGATCACTGAGAACTCAAACACTAATTATACCTGATTTATCATTTCCACTGAAGATAGTCAAGGTCTAATCACAATTCCACTGATGTCAGTTAATGATTGAGTCCTATTAATGCAATGTTCTTAACAATCTGTGTACAAAGTCAATCACATCGCATTTTAGTAAGAATTCTTTAGTTTAAGATGTACTATCTTACCATAAATCCACAGTATCTTGGCCTGTTGGGATAGACAGTGATTGATTCCTGGTCCACTCGGCTTAAGAACCAAATTGGCAGCTTCTTCTCTAAATTGGTGTGCAGATTAACCTAAGAGTAGTTTTGTATTAAGAAAAAGATATATTCTCTTGAGATAAAGACACATTATCATGTGAAAATAACCGTCATGTCATTCCGTTCAAATCACTGTTACTAGATGTCAGGTCTCAGAGGATGTCTGCGCTGCAAACAGCGGTACAACATTTGAACAGTCCAGCCCAACCACTAAACGCATCCAGTCGAAGCAGCTCTGAGCATCTTAGCAGAATTAATTATTCCACAGAGATGCCTACTCTTAGAACCAAAATGGTTCCGAAAGTGAGTTAACTCTTGTGTAATGGCTTGAATAGGTCCCCGGGACACTGTGGATTGCAGTAGAGAACCACAGGGCAGAAATGTTCAAAAGACATAATACCTGTCACAGCCAAATAATAATGGGAAAGTGGTCTTTCTCTCTCTGAATCTGCTCTATCTTTTCACAAGACTATGACCGAGTCAGTACAGATTATCTGTTGGCAAAGAAATACCTGAACAGGTGAAAAGCATTAACTGCTACATAAAATCATAAAATCTGATACATCATAAAATCTGATATATAAAATCATAAAATCATAGAATGGGTTGGGTTGGAAGGGACCTTCAAGACCATCCAGTTCCAACCCCCTGCCATGGGCAGGGACACCTCCCACCAGACCAGGTTGCTCCAAGCCCCATCCAGCCTGGCCTTGAACCCCTCCAGGGATGGGGCAGCCACAGCTTCTCGGGGCAAACTGGGCCAGGCTCTCACCACCCTCACAGCAAAGAATTTCTTCCTGAAATCTAATCTAATCTCCCCTCTTCCAATTTAAAACCATTACCCCTTGTCCTCTGGCTCCCCTCCCTGATCAGGAGTCCCTCCCCATCTCTCCTGGAGCCCCTTGAGGGACTGGAAGGGACTCTAAGGTCTCCCCAGAGCCTTCTCTTCTCCAGGCTGAACAACCCCAACTCTCTCAGCCTGTTCTCATAGTAGAGCTGCTCGAGCCCTCGGAGCATCTTCATGGCCTCCTCTGGACCTGTTCCAACTGGTCCACCTCCTTCCTGTGCTCAAGGAACTGCCCTTATACCTCTGCTTTAGTTATTTGTATCTCTAGCAAAAGGAATATCTCTTGGGAGGAAACGTTACTCTAAAGAGAATTCATCAAATAAACTTGAACTAAGTACAGCACAGAATTTAAAGTTACATAAGTTATTTCTGATATGCTCTTGGGTATTCTGCCTGCGCACACCTCTCTTTATGCTGAGCCATGAGGCAGGCTCTGAAACTTTTTAGGAAATCCAGAGCCAGGAGGGAACACAGGCAAAGTCACTCTCTGTAGCAATTTTATGAACAGGCAGTTCCTCTCACAAAACAGACTTTGAGCAGAACTTCGAGAAAGCACATGGACAGACAGTTTCTAACAACGTGTCACTGAGACATGGTCTTTATTTGACAGGTGTATACTTTGTGTATACTGTGAAAGTCAACCTTGGTATACAGTTCACAAGGGGAAAAAGGCTGTTGAAAACTGCATGCCAAAGTGATAACTTCTTAAAATGAAAATTTTAGGAAGTTGTGCAATTGACCTAGCTCCAGTATGTCAGATGTGAGGACCACATTTGCAAAAGATACTTTGAAAATATCCAAAATGCATATACATACAGTTTTCAAAAGCATATAGGTTACTAAACTCTTCTGATTTCAACAGAAATTCCATTAGGTGTCTTTATAGATCTTAAGGTAACTAAAAACATTTAGAAATGTGACGTTAAGTTCCTTAGTTATAACTGGTATTACATGGTATCTCCTCAGCACACAGACCAGCAAAACCCTTCACTACACTTCAGTGAATTCAGTGTCTGTTTGGTTTCTGTGTACCTTAATCTTCTCTCCATGGCATCAATTCTTTCCTTAAGACAACTGTCTCCAATTTCAAACATTGCATTTACTCATTCTGAGATTCTGTTTTTGGAGTAACTCAGAATTTATGGAAATGACTGTTCGAAAGTTCCTTAAAAATGCATTTGCTTATACATTTCCTTGACAATGACTCAAATGACAAAAAAATGAGATTCCAATTAGGATGCTCATGTTCACCAAGTTGTTTTACAGAGCTGCTAAGATGTTAGTTAGGGATGCTGATGATAAATCAGGTAATTATCTAAATGGTGTTCTAATGATAGCTACTCCCTATACTTGGTGCTTGTATGGCACGCTACTCACCTGCATTGCAATCCTTTTGAGTGCAGCATATTTTTGTACTTCCGCGATGTCCCCAACAGCCAAACCGATCTGAAAATACCAAGAAAGAGTTTGGTTTTTCGTAGTCTGATTTCAGTTGTATTTCTTATTCACTTTTAAATCCAAACTGACTCTGAAATTAAATTTATTTTGCTTCACTTGAATTTGGAAATATTATCTCTTTTTGCATATTTGGAAAATCCATGTCAAGAAATGTGAACTTTTAATGCCAACCCTCTGCCTACCAATGAGGCACTAAAGAGCTACTTCAAAGATTTGTCAAAAATAACATTCCTTCTTTTTGATTCTTCATTACTGGTGTTACGTTAAAAAACTTGTTGACTTCTTGATTGAATAGGATCATGGCAGCAATACGTAATTAAAAAAAAAAATGAATTGTTTGATTTTTCTTGCTTAGGTCATATAAAAACTTGGTTTCCTAAAAAGAAGTGACGTTCAATGGAACGTGGCTGAAGATGTATTACATATTTCCCCCCTTTCACACCGTTATCAGGTTTTCTGATTCTTTTTGTTCAGGTCAGGCTTATTATTTAGTTTCAACACTACTGCTGACTGCTGGTTTGTGTGCAATGAAGATTTAGATTTTTGGCTTTTTTTGTTATTAAAAAAAATAATACTGTTAGCATTAGGTTATGATACAGCAAAGGGTTGAACCAGTCAGACTATGTCTACTCTAGGGGGGACACATTTAGCAAAGCACTTCTTAAAATCCTTCTTCCCCAATTTTCTTTATCAAGACCTCATACATTGCAGCTCCAATTCAAATTCCATGACATTTACTAACTTAAGATACACAAGACAAGCCTGCAAGAGTTAACTATGAGAAAATACTCTGAAGAGTAAACTGGAGGGGAAATGAGTCCAGGGAAAAGCAATTTTTTAATATATCACTGAAACTATCAATTTGTTAAATAATGAATGAATGTCATGAGTCAGCACTAAAGTCATTCTACATGCTAAATCTGTGTATAAGTCTGTGATTAACTTACTAGCAAGTTCATAAGAAGGATTGGAATGAGCAAGGTGAATATAATGAGAACTGTGTAGCTAAGGAATGGATATGGCAATTCACTGCTTAGTAATGGATCAAGGAACGCATCGTGGTAATTAATGTCTCCCAGCATCATGGCAAATGTCTTCATTACAGAAAGCAGAGGTGTGCTATATGTTTGCTGCAAAAAAGAAGAAATACCAAAATCAAGAAAAAACCCAAACAGATGAAATTTGTAAATAACCTCTTGAGACTCTTCTTTCGTCAAAAATAGTATTTATAATGATACAAAAATTAACTACACCATTCAACTCACCTGTGAACCCAAAAGGACAAAGAAACTCAGTCCAAAGGCCAATATCAGGAAAAAGAAAACGACAGCAATCCTAATCAAAGTCCTCAAGATTTCCCAGAACATCACAACATAGATGCCATAGTTTTCAAATCTAGGCAATAAGGAAACAGAAAAGATATGGAAAATTAAATATTGAAGCGAGACTCCCTTACAGTTACTTGTGTAAGGCAATAAGTGATCCTGATTTTCATGTGTGAAAAGAGACGTTTTGCCACTGAAGCATTCTGAGATGGTATGAACATGTTGCACTTTCACATCCAAAAGAATGACAGTAATGTTATTTACAGTAAGTCTCAACTATATAATCTTATATTTTAATGCACCAGAGCAGTACTTCTTCAAGATACTATTTTTCACGGACAACTTTTACTCTCTCCATAGTCACAGACAGTACAATATTGTACAACTGCTGCACTCTGAATAATAACATTAGAACATTATCTCATTTTTTGCTGCTTTTTGAAGCAAATTAGCAATCAGAACAAAGGACAAGTGGCACCATGATCCATCTAGCAGCCGCACGACTGATTTAAAAAGATTTGGCTTTTTATGACACTACAAATTATGGAAAATGAGCAAACAAAAAGAAAAACGTTGCTCAGGAAAAGAAGGGGAGTAGCACAATTTTAAGACACCTGTGTTTCCAGCAACATCTGCCATCTGGCAAGTTTCTCCCATTTGTGGCTTAAACAAAACCTAAATCCCAGAACATGGCTCGTCATAAAGCAGATTAAACTACTTTTTCCTCCAAAACCTGAAGCTGGGAAAGTATGTCCTCTGCCAGATTCAGGGAGCAGATGACTGCTTTAATGCTACAACAGTAGCAACTCCAAAAATCCTGCCACAGGATTTTCCCTGTGAAATATTATGTGCAAGGCTGAAAAGATCAAGCTGGAAGCAAAGGACACCTGATCTGCTATTTTTTTCTTTATTAGGCAAAACTCCATTGAAGTCAACGGAGCTACAGGTTGGTTTGAGAAGAACTGAATGAGTTAGAAAAATTAAGTGTGGAGTTCTACTTGCTATTCAGGGCAGGGAAGCATTTCATCTAGCAGAAGAAGGAAGGTCAGGCAATTATGAATTTACTTTTTATTGTTTAGGTTCAACCCCCCTTTGGCCGACAGGACACAGCAAAGAGGACTTGCCCATTCATAAATCATCTCATGTCAGGCACAGGTAGGACAAGGTTTGCCAGCAGAGGCAGTACCATAAAGACAGTCTCTCTCTTTATGACATTAACTCTGTTTACAAACCCAGTCCTTAAACATCCCAACTGCAGTAAAAAGATCCTGAAATTAATCAGCAAATGCTGTGTTTGTCTGTCTGCCACACCTCCTGGGGGTGACCAATGCGTATGTACAATAAGACTCAGAAGAGATATATGGAGTGTTGTCACACACTATCATCTTTATTTTCTGAACAGCTCCAAATCACTACTTTTTTTTTTTGCAGATGAGCCACACCTCATCTTTGTGCACAGAAGCTGCTCAGGCACAGACATATTTAATTTATTAGTCTTAAGCACTACACCCACATTATTTTTCCCTCCACCCAGCTCTTCTGTGGTCCATAGCTCTTGGACTCTATTTTACCACCGACAGCATTAAAACAGTATTAATGACAACAAATAGACCCAATGTCAACTAAGGAAGTAATTTCATCCATTATAATTCTTTTACAGGACACTGTGGTGTAGAACAGCGGGGTGTGCCATTTAATCTGTAAAATGATAAACAGATTTACCTTCTCCCAGGTAGGTATTACTTATAAAAACAGACTTCATTTTTCCTCTTGTAATTCATATCCCTTTTTTTTTTCTTTTTTAAGCGAAAGTCTATACAGTATAATGAAATATGTTTTTAAAAAGACATATGCAGTGGCTTTGCTTACTTAACATTGAAATAAATCTTGTTATTTCTTCGGTTGCCATAACACACGCTGTGATTCCCTACATGAAAAACACTGAAAACTACTTTACAGTTCATTAGGTTAAAAAGTTCCTATGGCTCTAATCTGGGAATTTGTATAGCTTGAAAAAGTATATAAAAAAATAGAGCTATCCCACTTGGTCAGTCATGGTTTAGGATATGTAAAATATCTGAAAATATTAGAAGTATTTTATTGTAAAGCATGTAAATAAATTTTACCTTTGAAGGTAAAGCAAGAAGTTCATCCAAGACAAGTATACAGCGATTGCTCCACATTCCCACTGCAAATGAGCTGGTGTATTAATAAATAAAGAAGACACAAAAATTATGCTTGTAGTATAAATTGTCCAGTCCAGTAGATTGGAGTAATCCAACAAATATTTCAATTTCTAGGATTTAAGAGAGACAGATGCATATTTAAAAGTCATGCATCATTAAAAGACTGAATTCAACACACTGTTTAAATATCCTCACTTTTTAATCTTGTATTTGGTATTTCCCTTTCAATTAGGGAAAAATAAAATTTACTTCAATATCACACAAACTGCTATGCAAACACACTGTCTGATTAATGTTATTTCTCTATGTATTTACCTGCTGAATAAGCTGAAATATTTCTTTGCAGATTCCCAGTAAACTCATAATTAAAACTAAACACATACACACCCTTGTGAAGTATGAGTTCTGAAACAAAAATCAGAGCACAAAACAAATTAGAAATTGTTAAATGAACATTTATATCAGCTCTACCTACTACATATACGTTACATTGCCAAGTCAATAAGCTCTGTTAGCTTGCTTCAAATAAACATATTACTATCTAAATTCTGTTTTACTAATATTTATTGTGTGATCCATGTCATGTATATTGCGCCTAAGTAATTCAAACCAAGTATTCCTTATTACTGCTATTCTAGACTGGGAACTGAAATTGCACCATTTATGCCCCATTTTCAGTATTTTTTTGCCACTGCATGAACATAAAGACAAATCCTGTTGTCTGTAACTTCATTATCATATTGCTGTATCTGGAATGGCAATAGAGTCTTTAAAGAAATTGGAATTTCTGGCATCTAAATGTGGCTGCTCCCTTTACAACCAGCATAGACAAAGAGAACTTTCTTGTGAAAAGCCTTCTACCGGCACAGATGACAATAGCAAATTTCATCTTTCATAAACAACTTGAAGAGCTAATTCCCCACCTGAGGGGTTCGTTAACCCATAGGCAGACCACAAATTCACTTTTCAGCGGTGCTGTAATACACATCAGCTTCTGCCCCGCTGTGATGTCCCTCTTGAATCTAGGTTAAGAGTCTAGAACCACGTTCTCTTATCGCTGAGCTTCCTCCAGGGCTGGCATTGTCCAGCATCAAGACACCGTCTCCTCCAGTGCATCACATTTCTAGTCTTCTCAGGCAGCACATCCACCAGCTGGCACCAGTCCTCACTGAAGGAGAGGACTCCCTTTTCCTACTGTGCTTTTTCCACCCAGTCTCTGATGATTCAAGGACCTGGGTGAGTCCCAGTTATCCCTGTCTGCCGAACACAGCTCCTGTCATTCTCTTGTCTCTTCCCACCAGGAAGAGGAGTGAGTTACTGGAGCATGAATTCTTCCAGTTCTGCTGGTTCTTCTGGCTTCTGAATCTTTGAGAACCCAGCACGCACTGGGGTGGGTATGTGATTCTTCAGACTTTTACATATATCAGGATATCCTCACAAACCTTTTATATCCCTTGAGTTTATTTTATTTCATATTTCCACTAGCATAACCTTTTTGAGTTCCTATTTCAGTTTAATGTCTTTCTCTCCATAGAGAAGTGTGAAATATTTTCTTGACTTTTTTTTCTTTCGAAAATTCTTGGGTTTAGGGATAAAATCACTTATTTGAAATGGATCATTTGAAGAATTCACCACACCACAAAAACTTATCTCCATTAGCACCCGTATGTTACCATTCCAGGACTAATGACACAGGTGTCTCTTCTCAGTATATATGACTTCATGTCATGGAGACAGAGCTTCTGTGACTCTCCTGCCCTTCACATGGAGACAGGAGTGGAACACTAGGTGCGAGTTGTACTCACAGGGTCAATAAAGATAAGAACTTGCAGTTCCTTCTCTGGAAGTGTGATACAGCCTAGGGACAAAGCATCCTTCTTAAAAACCAGAGCACACTTAGTTTTAACTGCAGGAAGGACAGACTTACAAAAATGCCATCAACCAGTTGCACTAATGTCTTCCTTTTCTAAAACCTCATTTTCCTGTAGTGCTAGACCTGGCAAGTCTGACTTCTTCAGCTGAGGAGGGAGGAATAATCCCACACACTGCTGGGGATACATGTTTGGGGCTGACCTGCTGGAAAGCAGCTCTGTAGAGAGAGACCTTGGAGTCTGGTGGACAACAAGTTGACCATGAGCCAGCAATGTGCCTTTGTGGCCAAAAAGGCCAATGGTCTTCTTGGGTGGATTACAAAGAACATGGCCAGGAGGTTGAGGGAGGTCATCCTCCCCCTCTGCTCTGCCCTGCCCTGGTGAGGCCACATCTGGAGCACTGAGTCAGTTTCTGAGTCCCCCAGTTCAAGAAGGACAGGGAACTGCTGGAAAGAGTCCAGCAGAGGCTACAAAGATGATAAAGGGATGTAGCACCTCTCTGATGAGGAAAGGCTGAGAGACCTGGGGCTGTTCAGCCTGGAGAAGAGAAGACTGAGAGGGGACCTCATCAGTGCTGAGCAATATCTAAAGGGTGAGTGTCAAGAGGATGGGGTCAGGCTCTTCTCAGTGATGCCCAGGGATAGGACAAGGAGGAATGGACACAAGCTGGAACATGGGAAGTTCCGTCTGAACATGTGGAAAAATTCTTTCCTGTGAGGGTGGCAGAGCCCTGGAAGAGGCTGCCCGGAGAGGTGGTGGAGTTTCCATCTCTGGAGATAATCCAAACTCTCCTGGATGTGTTCCTGTGTCCAGCCTGCTCCGGGTGACCCTGCTCTGGCAGGGAAAGTAATACATAATATGGGTACAGAAAGTTGCATTTGAATACCCAAAAGCACATTATTATTGACTGCTCTTCCTATGTAAAATTTTAAATGTGCACCATCCTGTTATTTTGGTTGAAAATTAAAAGGACATAGAAAGCTAAAGAATCCACTGTTTTCTGTGTTTTCATAATTAAATACACATTAATTTTTTTTCTTCAACAATTAAGAAATATTCACTTCAGGGAAGAAAGTGAAGTAACCATGAACCAGAAGTAAAATTTTCAGAAAAGGTTTCAAATAAGAAATGAGAACTGAAAATTATCTAAAGGTGCTGCTAAATGTTTAAAAATTTACCCTTCAATTCTACTTCTTTAGAGTTCCTAAATCATAAGTAATTTTAGAAATTATTTAAATAATCATACCTTTTTACTATAAAAATACAAACTAGTAAGAAAACTCAGTACCTCATATTCTAATGGTCTTGCTTCATAGATCTCTGTTCCATTCAAAGGTCTTCCTGGCTGTATGTGAGTGACCAGAAGAGTCAGTGGGATGAGACCGAGAGAATATATGCCTAAATTCATCAGATGCGCTCGAAACCCATAAGCCATCCTTAAAAGTAAGAATGTTAAAGTTACAACACTTAACAAATTTAGAAGAGCATGCATAAACATTTCTTAAAGTGTCCTTTTGTGATGAACCTCTTCATCGAGCTTCATGTGGCCAAAAGTGCACTGGCCATTCTGAAACACTGTTCCTTTTCTTTTCAACTTAGCAATCCTACTATATATTTTTGCACTAAAGCGGAAACAAAGTTAGTTGTTGTCTTTCCTGTAAATATCAAACAATCATTACTAAGTGCTAAGCTACATTTCATATGATAATCATCAGCATATTCTAAATATGGAAAAGTCATTTTCTTCAGTCAACACTATAAATATGTACATCTTAGTAAATAATTCTGAGTCACAACAGCCTTCATCCTGACCTGCAATATTGTATTTTATGTACATTAAAATATACCTACCATTTCATAAGCAAATATTCTTTACACACAGGATGACTGAGGAGCTCCATGCGATTGTGGCGCACCATGGCCTACAAAATAAGAAAGCAGAAGGATCAAACTTATCTCATCCAGCTAAGACAATTGCTTACTAATTTGGCTGTCCCACCTTCTTCACGTAAATATTAGCCTAAGGAAAAGCAAAAAGTCTGTAAGACATGCAAAATTCTTTTGTTTATTCACTCTGGCCCAAAGCTATTACTATCTTGCCTTCTCTGCCTACTGAGACGTCCAGCTTCTCTCCTGCTGCTCTGTGAGTCCATTTCAAGCTATAAAAAATTGTACAGAATATTGCCAACTATAATATCAAATAACATATTATATTTAATATGTAATATATACCTGTGCGATGGCCAAGCTTTTCTAGTTACACTTAACAAGAAAATAACTATTTATTCATTTATTATTAGACAATATACCAAGTCTAATTGCCAACAGGAAGCTCAAAAAGTAATCAAATTAAGCCAGCAAGTTTGTTCTGTAAACATTTTCTGACAAACAATGAGAGAACAGACTGGCAATGTGAAAGAAGACCAAAATTTGGTTTAGGCTTAGAAAATACTTTGCAATTAGCATATGCAAAAGTCATCTTTGTCAGGTTTTTCAATGCTTTGCGCTCCAGTACACGGTCACTACAATGACTGGAGTATGGTTTTCTTTGATGTATTACCTGCACATACAGTATGTTCTCTTGAAACTTTCATAGTCATTTAAATAAACTAAGAAATTTTATGTAAACCTAAAAGAAATGTTATTTATTACTTAGACTATAATAATTTTGGCCCATACTTCATTCAAATATACATTAAATATACAGAGATACAGGCTTTGGAGAACAAATACTACGATGAAAAATTCAAACTTCTTGATTTTAAAGCAAGACAGCACGGAATGATGTTAAGAGTAAAATAAAGAACTTACATTTAAAGTGGTAAGTGGTTCATAGAAAATGTCTTCACCATCCTTTAGTTTCTTGTTAAGTGTCAGGGGACACTGAAGATATCTGAAGTTATATTCAATCTGAATAATAAAAATACAGCAGCATTTAAATGTGATGAAAATGATGATCTAAGACTGAGATCGTGTGCTTAAGTTAAAAAAAGTTATCCTTTAGAGAAAAAAAGGCATATGGTGTCAAAATAATTAGAATACTGATGTATGCTGATTGTTAGTTACTTTGTCAGTGAACACATGCCATCAAGATACACATCTGGGACTGAAAGATGATTAAACAAACAGCCATTTTGAATGATAAAATAAAAAGTACACATTTCTTCTTAAAATATTAAATTTTAAAAAGGTCATTCTCATAAAGGTAATTTGCTTTCATGTTGCTTTGAAGAAATGCTTTGAAGAAAAGCTTGTATTTAAAAGTTATATGGCTTTGATAACACAATATAAAGAAAATGTACACCAGCAGAAAATTTGCAAGTTTTCTGTTAATTATGTAGACACAATCCAATGTAATAATTGATAAGGTGGTTTTCAATATGGTTTCAATAGTAATATAACCTTAGAACATTTGTGCCTCCTTAGCATTGTGAAAGCAATCTACTGCATAAGATTTTGGACAAGAATTTACAACAAAAAAAACCAACATTTTGGACTCTGAATTATTGATGACAATAGTACTACATATCATAGGCAGGCTTTTGATATGCATAAATAGATATTGTGTCTTCTATCGCTGTTATTTTGAAATATCCATAACCTCTGATACCCAGTTTGACTGCAAGAATTAACACAGCAAAAATGAAGCCTACAGATCGCTCAAGTTTAATGTTATACTTGTTAAAATGCATAATCACAAAGATTACAGAAACTGAACTTCAAAGCTGTTTACAGCCCAAAGGTTTAAATAAGATCAGTCACCTTGTTTTCTCTTAAGATCTGATATTCATTTACAAGTGTATTTTACCCATATGGCCATGACATACACATTAAAATATACCTATTGTGTTTCCATTTCAGTGTCACAGAGGCAATAAAGAGAACTAAATCAGCAGCTTTGCTCAGAAAAAGAAAAGAAATTAATCATTGAAGATTGCTAGTATGTGACTTTGAAAAGTCATCCTAATACTGAGGAGCTTTTTGGTAAATATATATTAAAAGCAGAGACTCAAATATAGTTACCGTTAACTAACTACTAAATTATTCATAAATCAATATAAATATTAGTTAATTTCAATTTACCAACCATGGAATGATAGTTGCAACTACAGAAAATATTTAAGGTGTATTCGAATTTAGTCCAATATTAGTAGCTAAAAGCCAAGCTGATGATTTTCTAACAATTATTACGCAAATAATGCACTTACATAGAAATCTCGACTTGTCTTTTCCTCTGACGACTCAATTATGCAGTTGTCCAAAACCAGCTTTGCAGATAAACAGAAGAATTAAGGTGATATAGATAACATTCATCAGAAAGAATAGAATGTTTCTACCTGGAGAAAATGACCTTCAAATACAGCAGTTGTTTAACAGAAGCAATGACTCAGGTTTTATGGTGTATGTTTTGAAGACATAAAACACCAGAGTCTACATGTAGGAGTTAAATAATTAAACTATTTACAAGGTCACATGCTAGTTTACAAGTATAAAATGTGCAGTGTTTATGAATATATACATACCAAGTCACTTGCTATGTTAATAAAAAGCTTTTCTGTAGCGTCAGTTAACAGTTAGCTCAGTAGCTGAAAATCTCTCAAATGGTTTTGAACCCAAATCTCAACTGACTTTCATCACTTTTATCCTCCTTTTTATATCACTGTTTATAACCACTCCATTAAACTCAGGAAGCTAATAACTTTTTCTAAAACTGTAGAAATTAAACTGGCTAAACTGAAACCATCACTAAAATACAATTAAATCAATTTGTGAATTGGTATTGTTTCTATTTTATAATAATACATATTAGTGAGGACAGCATTAGAAAAACAATGGCAAATGATGCAATGTAACCAAGGTTATTTTGTGCAGTCATTTCTTTACTCACTTTAAATGAATCAGGAAGATACTCAACCATTTCCAGCAAAGGACACTTATTGGCACTAGAATAGTGAGAGAATGTCACAACAGCTTCTTCCCATCTGCAAAAATGAGTGGATAACGGGAAATGAATTAGTCACTTCTCTTTTAAATTACAAACTTACAGATTATTTTAGTTCTAGTTGAGATATTATCTTGCAAATCTTAAGATGTAACAAGTTTACATACCACTAATTGGAAAATCAGCTGTTTCAGGGGTAACTGAGTAACACTCTGGATGCTTCTCTATGAATGATTCATGTTTATCTCTGTTATCAATTAAACAGAATCGCTTCAACTACACAAAGACCTTCTAAAAAATATGAAACCTGAACTAAGGTTGGAATCTTGGGTTACAAGACTAGGTGAGTAATAATAATTACTGTAAAATACTGGCTCCTCTTATCAGGAGCTGTGGTCATCAGGCAACAGTGTGACACTTCTATTCCTTAAGTGGGGCTTTTCTAGATTGTAATATAAAATATTCTGAACTGAAGTTGAACTGCTGCATTTTTAAATATTTGCAACATTTAAACCAACAATTTTCAATTAAATTTCTTAAGCCTCACATTTTGATTAAAATTCTGTAGCTATTGAAGCATTATGTGAAAGGCCAAAATTATATATATAAGAAGAGGGAAGACGTAAAAAGAATAAGTTGTTTCTAATGGTTTCTACATGTTTTTTTTTAACAGAATCTGAATACTCAATCTAATACGGAAAACAACGTGCCACATAGCTGATGTCCATTACAATTATGCTATTCTATTTTTTATTTGCTCTCACTAGAAGACAACATAATCTCTGGAATTTTCAAATGTGTACTCAGTCTTATTTATTAAACCACAGGTCTTCGGAACTAAATCTCCATTAATAAACAAAACAAAGCACGACAGAAAAACAAATATTCAAAAAGCATTTTCTGTGTATCTTACCTTTTGTGCAAAATGACAGCAGACACTACGTCTTTTCTCCTGTTGTGTATTGCTTCATGGAAAAAAGAAGCTACCGCTTTGTTGAACAGAATTTTCGCACCGTAGTCCAGAAGTAATCTTACTGCTTTTGCATGCCCTTCTCTCGCAGCCAGGTGCAAAGCTGTGTTCTGTGCAGAAAAGTAGAACAGCAATGCATCCATTAGAATCACAGAATGATCTGGGGTTGGAAGGGACCTCTGGAGATCATCCAGTCCAACCCCCAGCCAGAGCAGGTCCACCCAGAGCAGGTTGCACAGGAACGTGTCCAGGTGGGTTTGAATCTCTCCAGAGAAGGAGACTCTGGGCAGCCTCTTCCAGGGCTCTGCCACCCTCACGGGAAAGAAGTTCCTCCACATGTTTAGACAGAACTTCCCATGTTCCAGTTTGTGTCCGTTCCCTCCTCTGCTGTCCCTGGGCACTGCTGGAAAAAGCCTGGTCCCATCCTCCTGACACCCACCCTTTCAGTATTTATAGGCATTGATCAGATCCTCCATCAGTCTGCTCTTCTCCAGACTAAAAAGACCCAAGTCCCTCAGCCTCTCCTCAGCAGAGGTGCTACATCCCCTTGATCATCTTTGTAGCCTCTGCTGGACTCTTTCCAGGAGTTTTCAACCATCATCCCAACACTGACAAAAACCATCACTAAACCATGTCTCTAAGCACTATGTCTACCCATCTTTTGAATCCCTCCAGGGATGGTGCCTCCACCACTTCCCTGGACAGCCCCTTCCAATGTGCAATAACCCCTTCCACGTGAAAATTGTTCCTACTATCCAATCCAAACCTCAACTGGTGCAACTTGAGGCTGTTTCCTCTTGTCCCGTCTATTGAATCTAAGTATTTTTAACACTGATTGTTGGA
>JAHREE010000236.1:72066-86223 GCA_033628505.1 Tringa tobata
CCGCTCATCCTATGGCTCCCCTCCCTCATCAGGAGTCCCTCCCCATCTCTCCTGTAGGCCCCCACAGTTCTGCTCACTGTGTGAACTGGTAAGGAAGGCAGGGCTGGAGTGCTGGAGCCACCTCTACCTTGAAAGGCATGACACATGGCATATGCATGTTTCTACAGCCTGCTCACTCCATATTAAAAAGCATGAAATTATCACAGGAATTTATCTCGGGGGACACCAGCACCATGCAGCTGCTTAGCTCAGCTGCTCCTGGACCATATGCTGAAGTACTGAATTGAAACTGAGAGGACAGTTAGGCACAGAGTCTGAACATGTATGAACCCTCATAGGAAGTGTAACATATGTTTACTTTCCTTTTTACCTTTTGAGAGCAGTAAATTCACAATTTTCCACGATGCACAGGAAGTGGCCAACAGAAGTGGGGATCGACCTTCTATGTCAACACTATCAATATTAGCCCCCTGCAATACAGAATTGCAAGTTTATCATGAATAATGAATAAATTACATTTAAAAACAGTGCTGCCCTTTATAAGCACAGCAGAATTACAGGTATTCTTAGTAACTCCAGATGCTCCAGAGAAGTAAATTCAATAAACACACTACATCTCTACATAAAACTACTATGTTTTCAAACTATCAGCCACAGGTCAGTCACCTATATATATAAATTTAGATGCCTAAATAATAGTGGTGTACCAGGTACACTGAACTCACAACTCGTGATCTTCTGATGGGGTACCTTTCCATGCATTTAAATACTCAAAATATTTAATTCTAACTTGAAATTCCTGGGATTGAAGCTAAGACAATTCTGACTCCAAAGTAGCCGTATCAACAGCGGCCGCATTTTTATTCTCCAAACTCAAGGTTTTTGATGAGACCTTTCTCCTTAGGGGAAGTGCAAGGACTGGAATGAGAAATTCCGGCAAAAGCCCAGTTTTGCTCTTTTGTCTATTTTTGCACAAGATGCATATTGCCAGGACAGTGTGGTCACTATGTGATCACTGCGATCACCTCAGTGAAATACTATCAGCATAAGCACATCTATCTCAAAAAAATCTCTCCCACAAGGGGCAGGAAAAGATATAAGTAAATGCACCAATGAGATGTGTGTATATTTTATGATGTTTAAGATGTAATTTTTCTAGATATTGAGTTGCAAGTCAAATCGGATGAGTTGAACAAAGTACACAAAAAAAAAAAAATCTATTTTCTTCAGGTGATATAAAAAGATCAATGAAAAAAAAAATCAATGGGAGTTTTCCATTAACTTGAATCATCTTTGAGTCCAGTCCTAATTTGAGAAAGAATTAATCATAATCACGAGCAGTATTTACTTTCTAGGATGGTAAAACCTGTAATGTAGTAATAAGAAACATTTAATAAATGAACAATGATTACTTTAGCACAGAGAACAGGAAGCTTCCAATATATGTTGATGAAACGTTTGAGAGTAACACATGCAGGACCCTTTCCCAGTGACATTTCTAGAAGGTCAGGCAATCTCCTAAAAATATTCTTATCCACCAAAGTAACAGACCTTTTTTTTATCCAAGTGGCTTATTCATTTCAGTGAATAAAGGGCAGCAATTTCCAGTTAATAACACGATCTTTAATCACCTTCCCTCCAACTAACATCAATGTTCAGCCTTCAGCAAAACGAATTCAGCAGCATTCGTGATTCCCAATAAGGAGTAACTTATCTATTGCCACACATATTTGCCACATTCACGATACAGCTGAATGAAATGTTTGTAAATTTGGTTTCTGAACTCCTTTTACTTTTGCATTTATCCATTAATAGACATGAATTAAACCAATATTAATATAAAAATTAATACTATGCAAATTTTGTAAATATGGTATTAGTATTCAGACCAATTTAATTTTTATATTTTCTGTTAGTGCAAGACTAAAGAAGCAAAAGGGGAAAAAGGAAGTTCAAAAAAAGAAGAAAGAAAATGTGTAAAATTACTGCTCATTTACTTTGAAAAAAGATGCAGGGAAATTGACAAGATACTAGCTAAATCAGGAGAACTTCCTGATTTTCATGTCTTTTTTTTCTTCTTTACAGTTGTGTACATAACTTGTAAATCCAATCACACCATTCGCATGCACCAACCAGATACTGGGCACCTCATTGTCAAGTTAAAGTCACTGGGCTTAAAACGCTTAATTTGCAAATCAATTTCTAAGTAGCATTTCTTTAAAGTTCTGTAATGTTTAGAAGTCGGGAACAGTGATTTAGGTTTCTGTATTTTGCCTTTTTGTAAGGCTTTTTTAACACTTACAGCAAACCACAGCCGTACACACCTCCCCAAAACACGAGCCTGTACTCACTGCCATCTTACGTTGAGGCCAAATGCAACATCATGAAAAGCTCTGCAAGAAATAGCTGTCAAGTTTGATTCTCTGATTTTTGTGTAGCACATTAAGCTACAACTTACAAAAAAATATTCCACGTAATTTAAATGTAAATAGCACGAATTTTTCATCTGGACAATTAGCTTCTCTGTCTAGAAATGTAACACTATATCTGTTTACAGTGATTTTTATTTTCAAACACAAAATTACCAAAAATATGATTCATTCCCAGACAGGAAAAATGAAAACAGTGCAAAAACTTCAAAACTGACGTACTTTATAGGGAAAGCCAAACAAACCCTCACCACAGATTCTATGAAAGAGGCCAAAACAGTAAAAATGACACTCAAGGAATAAAAGTTTGTTCTCTAGCAAATACAGTCTTAAAGATGGTTTCTCTAATACTTTGTGCACAGAAGTTTCCACGTGCAGAAAGGTGTGCCTGCATTTCTCAGGTGATAGCTTCCTTCGACAGCTTGTGTTGTCAGACAAGTTTAAGCGGCTAAACCTCACCATTTCACATTTGAATTAAAAATAAGCACAACAGGTAGTTCTGACCAAATCCAACCCCTTTATCAGTTTCAGAGAAAAACAAAGCTGAACGCAGAACAGAATTTTTTTTTAATATAATTATCATGAAATTAGGTAAAAAGCCTAAACATACATAAAATGGAACAGAAGTCGGCTGACTTCAGAAAATCTCCTCGTCAGAGTGGGGCATCTAATGGTTCTCTGAGCCCTAGTTTAAGTGGTATAAATGGACACTGGGAGCACAGCCAGTAGCGTCCCCGGCTGCGTTTCTTCACTTTCTCCCTCATAATTATTCAGTGAAGAAATAAAATCAAACTACACAGACTGAAAAATATTTCTAGATCATACAAAAACTTCAGTATATAGTCTATGTGATGCCAGAGCAATCGTATGTGCATACTTCAAAGAAAGGATTTATTTCTGGAAAAATCAGATTCAATTCAATGCACGTTTAGCATTTATTTCCTATTCCACATCCTAAAAGTGAGGATGACTGAACCAGTTGGTCATATCTGGCAAAAGATTTTTATGAAACCTTTCTGAGTAAGTAAAATGGAAATAAAAATGCAAGTTTTCATCCTCTGCAACTGTGAGATGTGCTTACGGAGCCATAATTACTGCTGCACTGTAACTGTCAGTTACACATTATGAAATATATTTATCTCTCTCTCTAAATAACCTATACCTGAGAACACATTCTCTTTTATGAATTTCTCTAGGCAGACCTGTAGTAATAGGTAGCAATAATCTCTATAAACATGTTTCTTGATTAAATATTTACCATTGAAATCAAATACTCTGCCAGTTCATAATGATCAAACAATGCTGTCCTGTGGGGAAAAATGCAAAAATACAGTAACATTAGAAAAGGACAAAGAAGTTTCAAGCCAAAGGGTAGAATTTTTTTTTTCTCCATTTGCTGCATTTTCTAATATTTTCAAATAAAGACATTCTAAAATAAAGAGACAGAGATACCTTTATTACATAATTCATTTTAATAAATTGTTTCCATTTTTTTTTTGCCATGGAATTTTGTTTTTAAACTAAGTTCAGTTCAATCAATACATTGAAAACTCACCGTAGGAAACAAAGACCTCATTGACAGGTCAACAGGCATTTTATCACTGATTTTTAAGAGAACCAGTCATTACACGTCTCAGATCTTTCGCTGTACCACCCAAGGTCAAGATAGAATTCTACAAACTCCAGACTCAAGTTTGTTCCAGGCAGACCTAGAGCCTCAAATCCATTTCATTGATCCAGTCATGAAAAATAATTTGCTATATATTTTGTGTAATAATGCTAGAGTGGGGTTAAAATGGCAGTGACTTAGCTAAACATTTATTCTGATGCGGCAGGCAAGTCTATGTGAAAAAAATATGAAGAAATATAATATCCTGATATAAATCATGATGACATTAGTAAAAAAAATATTTTAAAGCTGTCTATACACAGGAAAAAATCTCAGGTTTTATTCTACAATAAGACAATGAATTCTATATTATAGGAAAAAAATGGTCAAAGCAGGAAGCATAGCACAATACACCCACTCTAAGTGTTTTCAGAAGTCAGAGCCCTATTAAATTTTTTGACTCCATAAGCAACACAGAAGGACAGTTCCAAGGTTGTGCTGTATCTCAAAGATAACAGTTCCTTCAGCATTATAAGGGGTAATAACACAGCTTGTACTATAGTTAGAACTGATTACTCAAAAGAGGTATTTTAAAAATCATGTCATGTTTCCAAATAAGTAGAGATGCTTCCACTATCTATAGCAGACCCCTCCAGACAGGCATAAATCCTGAATGCTTCACACACACTCAAAATAAATTCAAAGGTGACTGAAGAGAGAGCAAAGTCAATTTATAAAATATTTAGATGGAAACATGACAGTAGGAACGTGAATCCTGCCTATGCTTCACTGCTCCTTCACTTCTCAAAAAGCTGACATTCCTTTTTATTTATTTATTTTCTGAGAGATTTGGGTGGTTTTCTACCCTTGTAACAATTCTTGTAAAGATTTCTTTCCTGTTTCACAGACACAGGGGCTGAGAGTGTCATTCTTTTTCTAAGCTTTTTCCAAGGACAATCATTTCCATGGATATGACAGCCAGTTATCTACTAAGTAGCATGTTGTGTCTGCACAATTTTCTTTGGTGTTCTGTCATCACTTTGTCTTCAATCGTGCTCTATCGTAGCAGCATTTCCAAGTGTACCCAAACCTTATCTTAACTTTAGACCACACTCCCCTTTTAATTACCTCAGTTATATTTGAATCATTCCACTTTATACTGTGTGCAAAGAACAATCACATCTACCAAGTATTTCAAATTGTAAAGCTTGTAGACTAACACTGTAAAATTATTACACTTAAATGCAGCGAGACATATCTTTCTTGCAAAAATGTATAGATGGGGGGAATAGAGGATCTTGCACAGAGTTGGCAGCCAGCACATTTAACTAAGAGGCTTTCTGCTACGGAAGACTGAGGAAACTTCTCCACAGTTGAGTGCTCTGGTTTCAAGTGGACTATGAAAGACTAGAAAGTCTACTAGAGGCTTATTACATTAGCAAATGCCATCTGCAATTTTTTAGTCACAGGGAAGCGTATCAACACCTCCTTGTAGCTGACCAGATAGAAGATAATTTTTAGGGGAAAAAAAAAAGAATATATTTTTTAAACTGGTTATATTATTTTTCATTCATCTTCTGGAGAACATAACCCCATTAGATGAGGGGACTTGTTCCACAACCTCAAGAACCATTAAGAATTCATAGAATCATAGAATGGTTTGGGTTGGAAGGGACCTTAAAGATCATCGAGTTCTAACCCCCTGCCCTGGGCAGGGACACCTCCCACCAGACCAGGTTGCTCAAAGCCCCATCCAGCCTGGCTTTGAATTCCTTCAGGGATGGGACATTCCATAAATTTGTTCACCTACTACTTTACTGCAGTAAATTTTCAATGCAAACTGTTAGTGACCATTCCTTGCCATGGTAACTGGCGCTGTTTGGATTTTGATTATCAGCACCAAAATCTTTAACATTTTGACCAAATCACTGACTCTTTCATATTGTACTAAAACCATCCCATGGAGAAGTTCCAACCCATGCAGAAGTGTGTTCCAAAGCATATTATATAAAGTATAATTAGATGCTGTGAATAACTAAGACTATCATGGCTCACAATTTATAGCACAGTCTGGCAGAGCAGCCTCCTACCTGTGAAGCAATGTTTCCTTATTCCCATCTACAGCATCAATAATGGATTCCTCACCGGCATAGGACGACATCATTAACTTTACGATCTCAGTCGCTCCTTGAGTGGCAGCAAAATGAAGCGCTGTGCATTTTTCATTCTGTCAATGGGAAAATAAAACAACATTTCAATATTTAAAGCTCAACAATCAAACCTCCAACCCATTAAACACACCCGTGATTTGACCCAGAATTTGTAATTCACGAATGCCTACATTTCTATGCAAGTATTGAAACTTCAGTAGTGGAACTCTAAAGAGATCTTAAAGACCAGAAAAGACTAAAGAGATAGTTTTTAAGGATCACTACACAGGGTCTTATTATTCTATGCCAGGTTCCTAAGATATGAGATAATTACACTCTTTACAATCTTTTGTAACTGAATTAATAAACAGACACCCAGAGCACCCTTTAATACAAGAGATGAAGTGAAGGAATACTACAGAAAACCATAGGTAGACCGGTACAAATGAATAAGCAAACAAACAGGCCTATATAATACAGAAAATGCATTATTTTAAAATGTGTTTGACTTCCTTAAATGGAATCTTTCTTAGATGTTCTTAAATAAAATTTTACGCAGGTCAAAAATAACTTGGTCTAATATGTTATTAAACATAGACAGCCATAAAATTAATAAGAATAAGTAGAACAGCATTTGCCAAACCAGGATTTCATTTAGCCAGATGGGACAAACTAACTTGGACACATGCCTGAGGGTCCTGACTTTCTGGTTTTCAGAGCAGGAATATTCCAGTGAATGTACTGGAATGGGCTTTTCCACAATGCCATAAGCATTCTCAAAAGTCTCACCCAGCACAAAATCAACAGCATAAAACATCTTGTTCAAAAGCTGCGCGTTCCAAGAATCAAAACAATAAAAGAAGGCTAAACCGTGTTTATCTTTTCTCTCGCAAGTTGATTTCAGTCTTGCAAACAATTTGATTAATGACAGATATCTTCAGGAATGTTTACTCATCCCAAAGCCGGGCACAGGCCCTTACTCCAACAGCATCATGGGAGCAGCAGCAGTAACACAAATCACAGAATCATAGAATGGTTTGGGTTGGAAGGGACCTTCAAGATCNAATCTCCCCTCTTTCAGTTTAAAACCATTCCCCCTCATCCTATGGCTCCCCTCCCTGATCAAAAGTCCCTTCCCCATCTCTTCTGTAGACCCTTCAGGGACTGGAAGGGGCTCTAAGGTCTCCCTGGAGCCTTCTCTTCTCCAGGCTGAACCCCCTCAACTCTCTCAGCCTGTCCTCACAGCAGAGGGGCTCCAGCCCTCTGAGCATCTTTGTGGCCTCCTCTGGACCAGTTCCAACAGGTCTATGTCATTCCTGCACTGAAATCTGTGCTCACTTACAAAGAAGACACTGTAAAGCCCCGAGGAAGGCTCAAAATAAACAAGAATGATGAGAAAAGGTCAGATCAAAGATCCCATTTCTCAGACTGGACAACGGAGAGTGCAGTCCCTTACTGTACTTACAACTCAGTAAAGAGTTTGTAGAGAACGCTGACCCGCTCTCCTAGACTCCATCTCTTCGTGACTCTAGGACTTCCTGAGCCAGACGGGATGTCATCATACTTCATAGCTGAGGACTGATATATCTTCTGTGGATCTGCCCAAATGCATTTTGAATCCATGCAAACTTTTCAGAGTGACAACGTTCTATGTAACTTGTGTAAAAAAGCCTGCTTTTTTGCCCTATTGAACTAGAGACTTGCTTTCATTTGCTGCTCTCTACATTTTGCAGTAGAAGAGGCAATGACCAACGATTCTCTGCTTATTGATTTTTCACTTAGAGATACCTATGTTTTATCAAAATTATATTTTGCTCTATTCAAAGCTTTACCTGTTTTAGATCAATTTGGGCTCCAAATTCAATGCACATTTTAATCATTTCAAGGTCCCCACTTTGAACTGCCAGATGAAGTGGACTGCACTTTCCATTATTGGTAAAATTGATGTGGGTTTTAGCAGAGTGACCCAATTCTTCACCTGAGAAATGAAAATAAATGGAAATTTTTTAAGCGAGAAAGGTAACAGAAGCTATCAAGGCTTTCAAAATGAGTCTATTAACTGGGGAATAATACTCTTCCCCTCAAATATGAACCTTTCACATCTACCATTAAACAATGGATGGGAACACATTTAGGAAAGCAGTTAAGCTGCTGCTGTAACCCTGCAAAAGTTACTACCATGAATTGCCCACAGGAATAATTGCATTAACTTCTCCTAAGTTCAATCAGTTATAAGTGCTTGTTTGCCCAGTTCTTCGAGGCTCAAAGCAGGAAGTAGGTAACACTATTATAAATAGTCTTACTGACTACTTGAGAACAATGTATTTACCTTTTTTTAAAAGAATTTCCATACACGTTTTTGCACCTGAAAATGCAGCTGCATGGATAGGCATACATCCCGTTTTGTTTGGTTTACATATTTTCCCTCCATTTTCAATCTGAAAAAAAGAATGCCTGGATATAGCTTAATGACACACAAAAATTCTGACCAATGAAGACGCTATTTCAGGTGTAGTCTCCCAGGTAGCTGTGTCCTTTTTTTATGTTGTACATTCATTGTCGAAGCTTATATCCCTACATCTATACATAAATGTGCTTCATTTTGTGTTCTGACCTCCAAAAATAATTTTAGTTTCTTTTCTGTTTGCCATTCTGATATATTTATATTTGCTCCCGAAAGATTAACATTTGTTAGTAACCTGTGCAAAATTACTTGACTATTAGGTACATGATTAACCTTCCTTCATTGAACAAACACAGAGCGCAGGAAGAGAATAACACAGCATCAAGGTAAACAGAATCACATCAAAAGATGATAGATAATTATACCTACCAGGAGTGTCAGTGCTTCAGGATTATCCTTGTAACACGCTACAATTATAGGTGTGTTCCCTGCTTCACCTTCCAAATTAACATCTGTACTGCTATGCTGGACTAAAATCTAAATGTTTAAGAAAACATTCAGTCAACCATAAGCCAAATACAACAACAAATTCCTATTCCATTACTTTTGTTGTTTATTACCCATAGCACTCTTGTGACTTATTCTTTTGCATGCCAACAGCCCACAAAGCATAGGCAGAGGAGGGACAAAACGAGAGAGAATGTAAAAAAATGCAGGTGAAAAATGCAGGTGGGAACAGACAAAGAAAAGTAAAATTCTTTACAGCAGACAGCTGGTTAACTGGGATAAACCCTGCACATAGCTATTAAACAACTTCCCCAACACTGGGAGAAAAACTTTTCTGTAGGAAATGGCAGATGGGAATTTTCAACTGAAGTTTGTTACAGTGTCTTGTAATGTTCTGTATTCCCTGGAAAGTCACAATGTTGTAGGTGCTGCTTGATGAGGCATCTATGGGACAGTTATATAAAATCAAGGGAGACGGGACTAGATGAAAACAGGGACCCTTCCAGTCCTGAATTCCTGCTTCATTCCCTGCGTTCACAGCTAACATGGAGCTATCGTTATCACCAAGTACCTCTAAAACAGCTTCCAGCACTTTTTGTGAAGCAAAGGATCTGGAAATTATAATGACCATCCTGCACTGCATGGTAATTCCTCTAACTACAAATTTATTTAATAGTCCAGTAATTCCAATGAATTTTTCTGTGCTGGAGGAACTGGCACATTTTAATCACTCCCAGGCAATTTGGCAATAGAAACCAAAGGAGAATTAGCTTGAATAAACAACAGAGCAGGGAAAAAATGAGAGCACGTATTTAGTCAAGAGCAGAGCTGTAAAACGGCCCAAATTCACAACTCGATACAAAGCCCATTTAAAAAACAGCATTGTATTTTGGATTTGATTGTTCTTAATTCATAATAAATACAGATTTTGGAAAAGACCTGAGGATAGCGAAATATTTCAGCACTGAAAACCTCTAAGGGATTTTAAGTCTTGAATACAGGGATAGGTATTTCTTTCTTTTGTTTGGATGAACTAGAAAAAGAGACAACTTTAAAAGGAAAAGCAAGCGATGTGGTGTTAAGGTTGTATTCACCTACTAAATTCAAGAACTTTACAAATTCTAAAATTCTATCCAAATGCCACATATGGAGTGAAAACTTTCTCATTGGACTTGGACAAATGATGAAAAAATTACGCTGCTTAAAGTCTCAATGCTGTTGCTGTTTCATAGGACTCAAAATGGACACCTTAGTAATTTCTTCACAAGTATATTTTGGTGATTTTAAATTGCAGCTTTAGTTCTGCTATTATTCAAATGATTATTACAATGTTGTTTTTAAGAACTGTGTTTTCTGAATAATTTTAATCTGGTTTACATATTAAAAAAATAATACACTAGTTTCAAGAACATTTTGATACCTCTATGACTCCCTATACAATTGTAAAAAAGAAAAAAAAACAGAATATAAACTTTTGAAATTTAACATGCCTACACAAAATTTTAGCGTTAAAAAGAACCTTTTTAAATAAAATTCATTGTGTTTGGAAAATTTAAAAGAACTCTCCATGAAACATGACTGCTATCACGGCACAAATCAGCATTTATATAAATCAGTTAAAAGTTTTTACGTGCTGTGCTAAGGAAGAAACAAACATTTCTACAAGCATCACAGGTTACACATCCTGCTCGCTAACCAAAGCGCGTGAGGAGATACAGCACATATAAACAGGGTGCTGATGTCCCACACGCAGCTGCCGTTGAGCGACTTATCAAGTCTGTGTATTTATGTGGACTTTAGACTTACCTTAACGATTTCATTGTGCAGGGACTGCACGGCCATATGCAAAGGTGCCATCATATTGGAGTTGAGGATGTTTGGATTGGCTCCTCTGCTGAGGAGCAAACTAACACTTTCAACCTGGTTCTTCTTGGTGGCCCAGTGCAGAGGGGTATTTCCAGAAGAATCCATCACATTTAATACTAGGTCAAAGGAGAGTAAACAAAACAAAAAACAAAACAAAAAAAACCCAAAACAAAACAAAAAACAAAAACATTAAATGTCCTGAAAGCACTGGAAAAAAAAAGTCTTCAATGGAAGTTTGGGTCTGTGCTACGGCATTTTTTTGAAGAGAAAAAGGGAAAGATTGCACGTCACACAGTGTGTTGTGTTAAACTAATCAAATATGGTGCTGAATGCACAGCATTGGTTAGAGGGAGGAGAGGGGTAAAACACCTATTTCTTGCCCCTTATTATAGAACCTTTTCTGCCCCAAGAGTTACTTGATCTCCCCTTTTCCTTGCCTATTATCTTTCCTGCCTTATTTGACTTCACAGCTGTTGCTTTAGAGGCTGCACAGAACAACCAACTGTGAATAAATAAAATAATAGATAATAAATCTGGGATTGCAAATTGTAAGAAGATTAAAGACCATATCTATTCTGATTCACTAAAGAACACAGAAGTCAATCAATTCACGCCAGCTATAAAACTGGTCTGTCGTACACATATATTTTGAGCCTCAAATTTGCAAATAAACTAAAATATTCTAAAAAATATTCTAAAAAATTAAGACAAAATTATATACTGAAAAGAAAAGGAATGTATTTCAAACAGAATTAAATTTTCTACCACTAGGTGCAAAACTGAGCTTTTCAGGGCCATTGTATGTTTGCTCAGTAGCCCACACTCTATCAGTGGAGTCCTACGTAGTTCACAATTCTTATTAATAATTACTAAACAACACCTTTTACACAGACTGCTTTTCCATCATTCAAGGCCCCA
Organism: Tringa tobata; assembly: GCA_033628505.1. Taxonomy (NCBI): domain Eukaryota; kingdom Metazoa; phylum Chordata; class Aves; order Charadriiformes; family Scolopacidae; genus Tringa; species Tringa tobata. The sequence goes on from JAHREE010000236.1 coordinate 83,950, forward strand.
TGTTCTCCTGCTTACCACTTCTTCCCTAAATTTCTTTAGATGGCTTTATCAAATGCTCATTCTTCCCCACTATTAAGTAAACAAGTTGTGATGACAACTTGAATGACAAGCATAAAAAACCCAAATTAATTCTCTTTTACATTTCCAGTATTATAAATGTAACAAAAGACACACAATTAATATAAAAAGTCAGGCATACTGTACTTCACTGCAGTTTTCTTTTTCATATCTGAAACTGTAAATCTGAGTCTTAAACAAAATAAGACACATTGATTCACTGCATCAGAGAGAAATCAGTCCTAATATAGCAAACCCAGGAGCAACCTGAGACACTGCAAACTGTGGCAGACAGTTTGAACTATATTTAAATCTATAAACGTAGATAACACACACCAGTTCTGCTTCAGGTGGTTAACAAACACTTTGATTATTGAATTATTTCTGTTAATATTTCTGTTAAATAAAATAGTTCATAAAACGTGTGTTACCTTCACAGGAAGAATCATCTATGATCAGCTGCATTAATTCTATTTGACCTCCTTCTGCAGCATGATGCAGTGGGGTGGCATTTAATTCATCCACTTTGGTAAGCCCGGAACGATTCTTCTTAATGAAGCTCCGTAGCCTACAGGCGCTTCCATCTGAAATCACCTATTTTGGACACAAATATTCTCATTTTCTCATTCTCCCAATAGGGAAGGTGTTAGCAATGTTATAATGTGTTATTGTCGGCACGTTACCACTCAGTAATTCTCTCCCAACTGTTTAGTTTCATACAGAAGTAAACAAATCCTGATCAGATTGAGCCAACAGTGAAATTCACATTGATTTAATTGATTGCAAAATCAGACCCAGATTAGAAACCGTGCAAAAATAACAAAAATGGAAATTATCTTGAATACATTATTTTGTCTTCTGTAGTGAGCTCAAGATCCTCCCTCCACCATGGAAAATCTCAAACAAGCAAATTCATCACTTACTGTTTTATACTCTCTCCACCTGTGGCCATGTCAAATGAATTCAACAGAGAGGAAAAATTAATAATCTCGATACATTTCTTTTCTAGATCTTTCTACAGAGGCTGATACTATGCCCTGGGCTTTCAAGTTCAGCTGTTGGGTTTCTGTGACGTTCTTTATGTCAGAGCAACCCACAGACTCTTTAATTTCAGCAGTATCCTAAGAGCATCCCATGGGCTACTGCCTCCATCTGAAACACCCCAGCATCTTCACAGCGTAATACAATAAAACCCCCTCTGACAGCTCAGCCCACTGACACCTTGATATCTCCCTGGTACTGCGCTTTGCACCCAAAGCCCACTATGGAAACCCTGCTGACTCTTAGTTTAAGATGTTCCCTAAATATTTTTGTTAGAGTGTTTCAAAAGCCATACTTGTATGTGAAGAAAAGTGATAGAAAAAAACATGACTGCAGTAGAATGGGCAGGAATTGAAAAACAAGTTACTAAAAAATTAAGAAGGAATAAAAAAGAAAAACTATTCAACAAATTTGGGAGGAAAAAATAAAAAAAGTGCATATCAAAAGTAATGCAAACCTTCCCGAAGATGTGTAAGCAAGCAAAGAGTTAAAAAAAAAAGGAAATCCCCTAAAATCACTGTTCCCTCCTCAGATGCAAAAGAAAAGGAAAACTTTGATGTCCATGCAGATTCAACCATTTTTGCTGTCATTAAGCAGACATATATTATGGGGCAGCCCATTCATACGCTTAAGTGCGTGTTTAACTCCCTTCACCTTAATAGTCTCATTGACCTCAGTGAGGTTATTCATGTGACTAATGTTACAAATGCGTTCAAAAATTTAGAAGACTGGGGCCAAATACAGGGGTAGCATCTGCTCCAAAAGTGCAACTAGAAAAAGCTAAGAGAAAACAGGTGGTATCATTGTGAAAAGGGTATTTAAGGTAACTAAACTGTCATAAAAATAAATCGTCAATTACATACATAAATATTTATACATTCTATACACAACAAAAAGCTATTCAAGAAAACCTTATTATAGAGCCCAGTATCTTCTATTCCTTCTAATATTCTAACGCAATTCTAATTGTAATGATTTTCAAACCTTTCTATTCATTTAAACTACATTTTGCCACGCTTTCCACTGGAGTTTTTTGTCAACGTAAGACAAAATGTGGCTGAAATGTGGCATGATGACAAGATCTACCAACAAAAATAAGATTTTTTCCAGCCAATATTGCTGTGTTTCGTTCACAAAACAGGGAAGGATGGTATCAGTTAGGTGTTCTGAGTACTT
>JAHREE010000237.1:0-53679 GCA_033628505.1 Tringa tobata
CGCACTTTACAGCTGAAACCCAGAACTGATGCTGCTGCCAAAAAAAGGCACTTCTGTGGCTGTGTTTACGCCCCGGAGCTTTGTAAACAACGTTTGTCCATTGAACTCTCGTCTCGTACATGACAGAGCAAACTGTCTTCATGCATTTGTCAGTTGGTTTCTGGCCGCTGTTCCCCAGTTGGATTAGTGGAAACAAAAAGCTAATCGGCATTTTGAGTGTGATCTCAGTGGTGTCCACATCTGTATGACGTTCAGCCTCCACATACTGGTGAAATAAAGTGAATGGTTTTATCTGCTTATGAAAGTTGCCTGCAAATGTGCTCTGCTTGTAGAGGTCCGTGAGTCGGATTCTACCAAAGCCGCAGCTTAGTCCCTTCTCCTTTCTTTTTCCTGACCTTGAATCCTGGTCCAGCAGTTATTTCCCTCTTTCACACGCTGTTGTACATTTCCTACCCGTGTGAGAGGGTAATAATTCTCTATATGACTTCCACCCCAGAGGAAATGGATACTTGTCAAAACAGTGATGTGTGTCTGGGATTCCAGCATCCAGGAGCTTTATTACACAGAGGCCCCTCAGTTTGTAGGGAAAAAAGAACTCTCAGGTAGTAGGACATCATTTTTCAACCCGAGTTGGGAAGTGCTTTGATTAATCACATTACCTTAATTGCCCTGGAAGTGTACTTTATGCAAGAGAAAACTTCATGTTGTAAGTATAAAAAGAAACTGGTTTTAATCTTGTCAATACATTATAAATAGAATAAAAGTGAGAAATGAAAAAAATGTTGTGGCGTCTAGAAATCAAGCATTTCTAAATCAGAACAAGTTAAATAAATTACAGAACCCAAACAGATGGAGATTGGAGGGACAACGTTGCTCAGAGCAAGTGATTTCTCACTGCTGGTTTTAATCTCCGAAATTGGGGTTATCGCAAGGGTTTAATGTGAACAGTCAAAACCCACTGTGAACTCCCAATGTTGATCTTAAAGATAGGCCAGTGACTTTTCCCAAACTGTTGTTCTTAGTTTGTTGGAGAGATAAGAGGAAAACAAGAGAGCTGTCTCTTGACCCGTGTCCGTTTTCTGGCTGCTGGAATGAATTTGGAACTCAATCCCGGTTTTCCACTGAGCGTGCCCTTCTCCGGCGGTGTCAGGGCCGGGGTGGGGTCACTCCTTCAATGCAGCTTTGCAAAAAGGCTCTGGGATTCTCAGCCACTTACAACATTTTTTTCAGCGCCGGGGAACAGCACAAAACTGGCTTGATAAACAGATCCTGTATCTGCATATATACCCTGGCAACGAGAGGTTTCTCGACCTGAATTAAGTTCCTCTTTGAGATTTATTTTTTCTGCCTTGATACATCAGAGTATTTGTAGATTGAAAATAAAAAAAAAAAAAAGAAGAGATTCGTGTTATCTGTGGGTAATGTATAGATAGTGCTGGGAGAGCGGCAGGATGGGTATTTGCTTTAATGTAATCTCAAAGACATTTCGATGTGGGCATTGCAACGTGGCTACCTGTAGCACTTGGAAGGTATTTACGTTCTGATTTTGTTGATATTTTGGGTTTGTTTGTGATGAACTTTATACGTTGTGTGGGTGCCGTTACACAGTTCTTAGTGTGTTTCATTTAGTTCCAGAAACAGCACTTTCTAATATTATTTTCTATGTTTAATTAATTGAACTCTTTTAGGCTGCTACCTAGTGTCAGAAGACAAATTTTAACAAAACAGTGTTTAAAGAATTCTCGCTTGTTTTCCTGTCTAATAGTATTATCTTTCCTTTCTGGAGAGTTGTTTCCCTTCAACCGAATTATCTTTTAATCCTTTTAAGTTGTGTATGGATTGCAGTAACCAAGTTCTTCACCAGGCAGTGGGAATGCAGCAGGTGTTTTACAGAAAGTTGGGAGCACCGGAGTGGTAGGGAATTAGGTACATGCTGTTGTGCTGCTTTAATGGGAAAAAGATTTTGAGAAATAGTCGCATTCCTGGATTTTATTTTGACTTCACAGACAGTTGAGGTAATCTCCCTAGAGTGACTTCACAGCAATGTGTCAGCATAATAGAATATTTTTACAATAACATTATCTAGAATAGAGATACTCGCTTTGCGATTTTCAACAGAAATAGCTTTCTCTGTCTCCCTTCATTCGCTGTCTGTATCCTTGATTATTTTTTTTATTTTTTGGTCTTCACAGTGATCTTCAGAATTACTCTAGTACTTATGTTGTTGTTTCAGAAGTATCTTTTAAGTTCATACCACCCTGCGTAGGGACTTGTCAGTGTTTTTCTGGCGACTCCTGTGTATCACAAGGCATGATGACACGGTTGCAGTGATTTTCTAGAGCTATGAATATTAGTTCCAGAGACTGATGATATTTCAATATTTCTATAAGGATAAAAATGTTTTCCTAGTAACGTGGGTGGGCTACTGTATTTGGGAGGGAAATGTGTTGCTTGCAAATGCTCAGCTGTATGATGGCATGGGTGTAAACACAAAGGCTAAAAATAACAAGTTATATTTATTAAAATATACTTACGTGAAAACATTTCCCATGTCATAACTTGGGAACCACACCTGAAATTGGCATAGCCTTGCTGTTTAAAGTTTGACCTTTGAAACGTGCTACTGATTTTTTAGCTCTATTATGGCACCATCTGCTGACGGATGCACAGACTGGCAATGACAGTTTGCTCACCTGGTTCCCTCCCTGCAAGTAGCTTCAGTTTAGGAGGCAGTTGAGGCAGAATCATAAAGAAAAACGGTGATTTTCAGTTTGCTTTTGTTTGGGGTAAATATTTTTAGCAGGAGATACTATCACAACGGCAAAAGTCTGAATCATAACACTGCATTAGTTTGCTGGTCACCTGGATCTTGGAATTTAGTCTCATCTATTCTTTTCAGAAATGGACTTATTAAAAATGAACTTGATACAAATAATTAAAATCGGTAGGCAAAGTATGTCTGTTTGTATGTATATACGGTCCTGTGTATGTATAAACACAGAGAAGGATGCAAGTTTCTATGGGAGATTTGGGGCTTTTTGGAATTGATGCTTGACTGCAGCTAAATATTTTATTGGAAGCCACATAATGTAAATGTTGGGAATTAATGTAGCTAAGACAATTTTAGGGATGTTTTCACTTCCTTAAAGATCTCAAAGTTGAAAACTGTATTCTTTAGTTATTAATTGATTTCTTTGCATTCAGAGAGCTCCATATCTTTGCAATTGTAGTAATGCACCTAAATAATAACTACAAGGTGAAATTGGATTTGCTTTTGGCTTTGTCTGCTAATAGGATGTGTGCAAGGTATGTTGGCACCTTCAGCAAAAGGATGCTGCATGGAACCATGTGATGCCATGAGCTTTCTTGTTTACGTACTGATAATAGAATACAAATTTTAAAATTTAACAGAAATGTAAAAGAAAAAAATATTTTGGTCAGTACATTCAGCCTCATTTGAAGTATAAGTTATTGTACTCTACAGAAAATAATTGATTTATGCTTTTGGAAAACCTTCTGGGGGTAGTATCAAGTTCCTCAGATATTACCCAGTGGTTAAACCAAACCCTTTTACACTGTCACGTTTGAATGACTGTTTCCACCAGGATTTTACTTCTTTATGGCTTTTATGGCAACAAATTTTATGTATTGAGAGCAGCGAGCATCTTGTTCATAAATTACCTGTCTTCACCAACTGTGAAATGGAGAGCAGTTTTCTGTGCTTCAAATGCATAATATGACATGAAAGAACTCCACTTTCTTTAAAACAAAGCAAAAAAGCTCTGAAATAAGTAGTGGAAGTACACATGACGTTGTTTCAAGTTTTCATCTATATTTTTCAGGTGTTCATTGTTCTCTTTTTGTTCTTTTATGTATAACCCATGTGAACATTAATATTTGGAAGTGCAAGTGCGTAATTAGTAAGAGAACAAATTGGTTCCTTCTTAGAGATGCATGAGAAAAAAATCACCAATTAATAATGAAAGTCCATTTTGACTTTTATCAAGCAGACTGGATCACTGTTCTCGGATCAGTAGAAGTTTGGATTTTTCTCTCAGGGAAAGCTGATTTTGGTTTTCTATATATTGTTCATTTTGATAATGAACTTTTACAGTACTATTAGTATTATTAATATTGACACCTACCCTTAGGAAAGAACAAGCAATGCTGTGTAAGATAGGAAGGTGATAGCAAAATGTAATTTGACGAGTAGCACCTTTAAAATTTCATACTTTAAATTAGCATACTAATCATAGAATTATAGAATCATGGAACCGTCCAGGTTGGAAGGCACCTTTAAGATCATCTAATATGTGGCTTGAAATAGCAAATTCTTTAATCTCAAGAGCTAGTCAAATGGAACCTGCCTTTTGGAGGCCTGTTGCCTCTGAGATAAATAATACTTACACAAATATTAATAAAGCTGTTAATAAAGTTTGTTGTGCTAAAGTTATAAATGTGATTGTAACTGACCTGCTAACCTTCAGGCCAGACAAACAGACCAGCAGTTTAAAACTAATTGTTTAAAGAAGGTTGTAAATAAATATCGGTGACTATTAATGTGATCTAACCATTTTAAACTCTGTTGGACCTTGGTGTGCTTATTTTTGCTCGCTAACTCCAATAAATTGGGAAAACTAGTTATATTACATTTTCAAAGTAATGCAGTCAAATCCAGTGCTGCACAGCTAACACAATTTATTTATTCTAGTTAATATTTTTTCAAGAAATGACAAATAATGTTAACATTAGAGATTATTGCATATCCTGTTGTTATAGTGTTATGATTTTTCTTTAATTTCACTGAAGGAAGAGCAGGCAGAAGTGGTCAGAGTGTAAGAGTTATGCATGATTTTATGTTGATTTGTATAAACTCATGATTAAGAACCCAATCTTACTTTGGAAAAAAGAAAAAGAAAGTATTCTTCATAGCATTATTAGTAATTTCAACAATATCACTGCCTTAGAATTTCCAATTCTTTTTATACTCAATATCATGCTCACCATCCTTTTTCCCTATTGTTTGGGAATCTTGCTTTTTTCTTTTCCTTCATCCCCACCATTGGTTCACCGTGGACTAAGATAAGGGAATTATGAAAATACACCCTTAACTTTAAATGCAACAGATTTGACTATAAAGCTGTGACTTCGCATCTAAAATCAATGTCTGCTTCTGGTGCTGTCAACTGTAAACCTACTGGTTATTTCTTTGCTGAAAAGGTGTGGATGAGGAGGAGTATGGAAGAGTTTTGTTAGGTCTAGGAGTAAAGGTACACTCACAGGAGAAGGAAACTACTGGTAGATCTCTCTAGAGTAATATCTTGGAAAATCTTTAAGTTTTAGCTTTCTGGCTTTACTTGTGAGCTATACATTTGAAAAGAAACATTTCTTTAACCCAAATAAATTTAATTTAGAAACTCTTGTAGATTATTACTACAAATCACTGCAAATAATGTGTCAGTAAAAGTAATAATGCTAAATAACAAAACTATTTCTGTTGTTGCTATTTTTAGTGTAAGTTCTGACAATGACAACTGAAGTTGGCTCAGAGACTGAAGTAAAGAAGGATTCTGAGCAGCTGGGACCAGACAAAGCCAAGGACAAGCCTGAAGAAGCATCAGAGACTCCAGTAAATCAAAAGTCCAGGGAAACATCCTCTGAAGAAGCTCAAGACTCTTCCTCTGCCCCAGAACCAACTAGCCAAAGTAGTCCAAGCAGCCAGAAGAAGGAAAAAGCTTCACCTGAAAGCAAGGGTATTTCTCGTTTCCTTCCCCCCTGGCTTAAGAAACAAAAATCCTACACCTTGGCAGAGCCCAAAGATGAGAGCAAGAAAAGGCCCGCAGGGGAAGAAGAAGTAGTTGAAGAAAGTGAGTGCCAGACACCAGAGGGGGCGGCTCAGCCAAAAAAGAGCTTAGAAGAAGCGTCAGCTGAAAATCAGCATAATGCGAAAGCAGACGACAAGGAGGAGAAACGCTCTGTTAGTAGTGCTGAAACACAGGTATGTGTGGGAAGGAGAACGGGTGCTTTGGAGTCGTTTTAATGAGACCTGATTCATGATTTACATAATTCATGTAAGGATCATATATAGAATCATAGAATTATCTAGGTTGGAAGGGACCTTTAAGATCATCGAGTCCAACCATCAACCTAACTCTGATAAAAACCATCACTAACCCATGTCTCTAAGCACTGTGTCAACCTGGCTTTTAAATACCTCCAGGGATGGTGCCTCAACCACTTCTCTGAGCTTCATTGTTAGGTTCATATAATTCATTGTTAGGATCATATTGGGGGAAAAAAATTACAGCATTGGCCTCTTGTGCAGTTGGGTTGATAGAGTTGTGAGTAGCGTAGCTGGATTTAAAGGTTCCAGACCATTTTTGCTTCAGTTGTTCTAGACATCTAATTTTAATGTAACCTCACACTTTGGCATAGTTTGAAGGAACGTCAAACTCTCTCATTGTGGTAGAAATGAGCAAGGGTAAAAGGAGAACCTTCTTGAGTCAGCTTTGTCTCTGAAGCCATTGGATCGCAGGAAGACCTACTTCATGACTTAACCAGAAGTAACAAATTTGAGTCCTTATCATCTCAGTTTTTGTTATCCTTTACGTAGAAACCGTGCTTGTGGTCACTGTCCTTAGTGATTCATCCTGGGATGTTGGTGCTGAGTTCCAGAGCCTTGCTTTTTGAAAAGTTGCAACCGTAACAGTCAAACCTGCCATTCTAGGGTGGCAAAGGTGACTAAGGGCACAGAGAATCATCTTGCATATGAGGAAGTGCTGAGTGAGCCGATGCTGTTGAGCCTGGAGAAGTGAAAGGTCAAGGGGCATCTTATCACGTTGATAAGATGTGATAATACTCAAAACCCAACTGGGATATAGTCCTGGATAGAGGACTGGAGGCATTGGACTAGATGATCTCAAGAGGTCCCTTTGAACCTCCACCATTCTGTGATTCTATATATCTTCACTTTCATAAACACTGTTTTTTATTTTGTATAATTCCTGGAGCTTCTTGTTAAATTTGTTTCTCATAGGAAAAAAAACCCAATGAAACATTAAAAAAAATAAAGAAGCTAATTGCAAAGAAAGAAAAAAATATCAAAAGAAATAAAGAAAAAAAGGCACCCTCAGTGGTTTGAAAGCAATATCTGGCCCCCAAAGGAAGACCTTAATACTTACATTGGTTATTGTGATTCCAGTATGTGCATAACTTTAATGAAAGCTTAACATCTTATTTATTAGTAGCTTATAAAAGAAAAGAACAAGTTAAAAATACCCACCTTCCTGAATTTCAGTCGTCGTTTACCTGTATTTTCTGTAGCCTGCCAAAGATGGTAAAGAAACAGAAGTAGAGAAAGCTGCAGAGGAGAAGGAAGAAAATCAAGAAGAAAAAAGGGAGACAAAAGAAGTGCAGACAGGTGACATGAAACCAGAAAACATTCCTCAGAAGTCTCCTAAGAAAAGTAAAACTGTGCAGTGCAAAGTGATGCTCCTGGATGGCACGGAATTCAGCTGTGACCTGGAGGTAAGGCATCGAATCTCTATATGAAGAGCTCTTTTTTTTTTTTTTTTTGTAGAGAAAAAGAAAATTTGCTTTCATTGCACCAAGGGTTTAAGAAATACATTTTTGCATATCTAATGAGCTCATTACAGTGTTACATTTGCATCGCTATCATTAAGGGCCAGTTAACTTTTCATTGAGTTCACTGATTTGTTTATTTTTTTAGTTACCTCAGCTAGAGAACTAAAGTTTAAAAAAAATGTTTGCTTCCAAGAATTCTGTTACAGGTAGAAAATGCATATTGGTATTTAAAGTTATGTTCTACATCCAAATTTTCATGACATTACAATTGCAAATCACTGGGTTAGATACTGTGTATGTTTATCTGTTAAATTTGATTTAAAATCACTAACTGAAATAGGAATTGTGAGCTAAATGGAAAATAGCTTCTTGCGTTTTATGGCTTTAATATCCTTTGAACATATATATATAAAATATACGTACACGCATTTTCAGTCTGATCATAGTGTCCAAGTTCTAAATCAAACAGTAGTTGTTTAATACTTTAGATCAAGATTAAATCATGAAACACGTAATTACCTGAAAGGAGGAAGAAAGTTGCACTCCAGATCTTATTTCAGTTAAATTACCTTTAATTTGATTTATTATGAAAATTTTTATGAGTAAGGTAGTAAGTAGTATTTAGCAGATTACTTCAGGTCAGTACTGTCCCAAAAGATGCTGGTCTCTTCAGGACTAAGGTGTGGGAGGTTTTTCTCTATTAGAAAGTTCAATTTTAATTACTTCTGCCCATACAAGATGCAGCACTGACTATTATAAACAGGGTGACTTCTTCAGGCATGCCTTTTGAAGGCTTGGGAATTTTTTTAACCAGAAACTCCCTATTTTATATTGGATTAATGAATACCTCTGAAATAAGCTTATTTATTTAATGCTGGGATATGGTGTCCCTTGGAAAGAAGAGAATGTTCCTTGTAGGACAGTCTAATTTGGAAACCACACTTCCAGCCAGTCAGTTGTAAGACACGTTGAAATTTGATGAGTTCTGTTTTGTAATTCCAATAAACTTTGCAAGCACTCATAAGCCACGTTCGTAGAAGAGCTTAGGTTTGTATCTCCAGGTTTGTGTAGGTGACGTTTTCGGAAGTTCTTCCAACACCAAAGGCAGATTCTAATGTGGATTGTGGAATTTGTCTTGTTGCTATTTGTGCTGGTCACATGAGGTGGCTATAGGGAGAAGAGGATTTTCTGTGGCCATATAAGCTGCTATTTAGAATGTCATCATTTTCATTTATGGGTTCAGTAAGGTAAAGATGTGACAAGCAACAGGATATGATTCAGGGTGTTCTGCAAAATGGTACCTGATACAAGACCCGGAGCAAGTAGAGTTTTAAGTGAGTGTTAGAATCACAATGTGTTGCTAATTATGTGGAGAATTAACATTTATTATAGAGAGGGTAGGCTTCCTCACTAAAGTCGACTCCTCCTTTATGTTTCTGTCTTATGCTTCATACTAGAATGTCCATTTATTTGGAATGGGGAGGAAAAATAGTTGGTTTGGGCTAGACTTGTGAATGTAATTGTTAATTTTGCGTGGTGTTGTAAGTAACTGATGAGCTGTGCTGCCTGGACTGAATATCAGAGTTATAAAGAGTGGTTAAATTTGCATGTTTTCTAAAACCAGACATCTAGATAGATCTTTCACATTGATCTAAGGACGAAAAAGTGGTGATATTACAACATTTCCTAGACTTAACTGTTTCCGTGAAAATATTCCTATTTTTGTCCAATGGAAACTGTTACGTTTTTGACTAGTTAGTGGCGGATGGTGCAGGCTTCTGCTCGAAGCCTTTTGTCTTCTCTTGTGTTGTTTCATTTCCCAGTGTCTGCCAGTCAGTCCCTCCACTGATGGTGGATCTCATTAGGCTTCCCAGTAGTTTGATTACTTACTGTGTACAAGTCCTTTCGGGTATGGTAATATAATACTGGATAGATACTGCTCACCTGTCCTTCAAGATCTTGCAAAACTAAGAGAGAAGAGTAAAAAAAGCTACCTCTTAAATAGACTTTCAGAAGTTTCATCACAATTTAAGTCTTACCTCATGCATTAGTACAGCCTTCTTCAAACCTCTTCTCAAAACTCTTCCAATCAGCTAAGATTGTTGTTTATCAATATTAAATACTGCTTGGGAATGTTTTGCTGCAGTTTGCTGGAATTTTTAAAGGTTTGTTTTATAGTTGTTAGTAACACAAGCTGTCTGAAGCCCCTTTTGTTGAATAGTTCACACTCTTGATGTTAAAACCAAACCATTTCAGTGTATGGTTCTTAAAGTATAACATTTTAGCCCTAGAGGGATCTCTTCCTGACAGTGTCAAACGTAGACCACTTCACTGGAAATTAAGTCAACTGTAAAAATCAATAGTGAAGCCTTTGTTAATATTAGTTAAGTCTACTTATTTTTTTATGCTGTGTTTACAGAAGAAAAAATTCTATCAGACAAAACATGAATGTGAAAAATATACAACAGAGTAATTGCTCTCCAGAACATCCTGCGGAGGGCTGTGAGTACTTACAGTCTACAGTTGCAGGAATTTTGTCACCTAAAAGTTCTTGAAAAGTGTTTTTATTTGTATATTCTTGTTCATATACTGTCCATATTGTTTTTCTTTTTCCTGAAAGAACAGAATATCCACTGACAGTAGTCTTTGTGCTTAGGAAGAAATGCAATTTCAGTGGACCAGAATCTGCTCTGAGCTGCTGTCCGTGTGGTAGCTGGATTTCTGTTGTATTCCCTTTTGCTCTGTGAGTTTAATTTAGTCCTAGACGTATTTGTGGCTACATTTCTTCAGCTCCAGTGCATTAAAACACTTCAACATATTTAATTTTTTATAACAGGGTTTTGCATTTTGAATATTGAAAGAACTAAACCCTGTTTCATAGAACATATGAGAAACCAGCTCTTCTCTCCCAGCCTCCAGCCGGTTGAAGCTGGTTATGTTCTTTATTTTGCAAAGTGTTATGTTTGGTACAAATTAATTAGATTAACTTCTCAAATTTGACTGGATATAGAAAGAATTCATTCAAACTTAAAAAAATTGATATTTCAATTCAATGAGATGCTAATGATCTTTCGTACAATACATAAAAGAAGTTAAAATTTTTAGTTAAGGTTAACAAAAGAAGCTCATCTGGAATTAGTTTTTAAAAGTGTATTATCTCTGAGATTTAGACCAAGCAACAAAAGCTCTATAGAGGTTGGTCTGGATAATAATAATAATAGAATAATAATCCTGATACTGCTCAAGGATCTTCTTGTCAGTTGAGAGCTGTGTGATGACATGTGTGGCAGGGTCTTTGTTTTTAACTGAAGGAGTGAGGAAAAATAATTTTCAAGGCAAAATTGAGAAATTTCTAATCTTTAGCAAATGTTCTTTGGTTACGTGAAGGTGGCTTACTGTTTTGAGAGAAACTTAGTCATATCTAATCCTTGATGTGTTTTCATGACCAAACTCAAATGTTACCATTTTATCGTTTGTTGCCTCTCTGTTCAGTGTTCTGCAGCATCTGTGTTCAGAAACATCAAAAGTTGTGTTTAATGATGTCTGTTATCAAAATAGTTCAGCTCGAAGAGGGAAGAGTTAAGTTGCTTCGAGAATAACCTTCCCTTAACGCAGTTTTTCCTGTTTTTGAAATTGCAGTGTAGCTAAATGTTGCACTCTTGAGTGGACACAAGTTGCTGCAAGATCCACTCCATATTATTGATATGTTCAATTAAGATTGGCCCGTCAAAATTATTATTTAGCATTTGAAGTACCAAATTTGATCACCTAAACTGTCTCAGTTTCTTTGATTGTAACTCTTTAGTGCAGCCAATGACTATTTCATTCAGCTGAAACAGTTTTGCTCTCCTTTCTTGATTTTTCTTTCTTACAAAAGATGTCAATGTGAGAGTCCTTGGGGGAAAAAAGAAGCAGGAACAATATAAGTTTATATTGCACTCACAGTTAAGGATCTTTTTTAAAGCCCTGTCATCCCACTGAATAGCTTATCCATTCCTGCATTTTTCTCATCTATTTGAATGCACAACATCAGAGGTTTTCTTTATAATGCTGATTTATTTTGGACCCATGAGAAAAGTGAGAGATGAGTTGTTCCCAAGGGTCATCTGAGGAAAAGCTGCCTTCTCAGCTTAATGATGGGCACTGGTTGTCCTGTGTCATCCTCTGGTGGACACAAGGGGGAAAGTTGTGTGCTAGATTTTGTTTTCTTTGCAGAAAAAATGTGTCCAAACATTACCTTCTTTTTTTTTTTCCCTGATTTTCTTCTCAAGACAAGCAATAGTGGTCACTGATATTGTTTGAGAAATACACTTCCCAGATCAAAGTTTATGCATTTCACCAGGTCCTCTCTCTGATGGCGCTCTCTGATTTCTACATAGTCCTCTTTGGAGTATCCTTTCTGGAGACATTCCAAACCCACCTGGATGTGTTCCTGTGCAGCCTACTCTGGGTGACCCTGCTCTGGCAGAGGGTTGGACTAGCTGATCTCCAGAGGTCCCTTCCAACCCCATATTATTCTGTGATTCTTTGCAAAAAATGGTTTCTGGGGCAAGGAGTTTCTGAAAGCATTTCCTGTGTGTGTCTTCTGACATGTTGTGGTGTTAGTTGGTAGGTGCCATAGAATAGAAACTCATAGGAGATGCTCAGATGGGAAGAAAATATAGCATTAACATGTTGAAATAAGAAGCTTATATATGAAATTGTTTGTGGGGAACATAAACCAGTTTACTTCTGGTGAATGTTTTTACAGAGACATTTGCAGATGACTATAATCTGCTGTTATATTGTATTTCAAAATTTGGCATCAGGTGCTGCTGTAGGAGTACAGGTACATTTGTACCCTTCTTGTTTCTTTACAGCTTGTTTTGTATATTGATAATCGCTTTCAGTTCTTTTTTTTTTTTTCTATAGCCACCTAGTGTTGTTTGACAATGGAATTATTTCTTCTGGCTTGTTTTTGCATGTCTTTCCTGTTGCCCAGGGCACGCCTGACATGATTGATGTTTGGCTTCCAACATAAAGCACCCCTCAGATATTTTTCTTTTTTTGAGAGTTACTTTGTAAATTAATTTATCGCCTCTGAGAGTAATCTGTTCTTTTGCCCTTAAATTCTTTATTTTGTCTTAATAGACCTATTCTTACAGGTGTCAACTTGCCAGTTTGAACTTTAAGTCAATAATTCTTTCTGCAGAACTGTTTAAACAGATATTTCATCTTCTTTTGTGATTATTTCCTTTAGGTTTTTTCTCATCTTTGTCCTTTTATTACTTTGCCTTTGTAGATGCAAATTTATTTGAAGGACCTGGTTTAGAGTATCTTTTTTTCTTTTTTTTTTTCTTTTTTTTCTGGAGTGTAGCTTCTCCAGATATGCTTGTCTGAATCCCACTGTAGATAAAACATTCAAGGTGCTTCACTATTGCCCAGAAAAGTCCATGACCTGTCAGCAGAATGAAGATAAACCTTGTACCAGGTGAAACCTATTCCTCAGCTCATTGTAATTTGAAATTCTTACTGTAGTGTTTCATGGTCTTTGATTTATTTATTTATTTTCCCAGAAATTAACTGCAGTATATTCTACCACCAGCATCTCTGCGTTGGTATCTTGGATAGTTCATAAACTATTTCTCTCTGGTCTGCAAATGATTAGTTTGTGTCTCGGTTACTTGTTTTGAGGAATTAAAAACTTTAAATGGGAGTAATGTTATGAATTCAGATACCAGTCACTCTTCAAACTTGCTTTATTTTGGTTTTTGGGAACATGAAAGTTTCATAAGGATGCAAAATAACCTCCATTGAACTGTTATATTTAAGCCCTTTAACTTTTAGTCTAAAATGAATACAGTTCCTTAAATCCACAGGTTCCATAATAATAAAATAGATTTATTTTCTACATTCAATAGTGTTAAAGTAAAAATGTCCAAAGCCCTTTATCTCTAGGAAACTTCTGAAATATATTATGAAATAATGTTGTATAGAAATATTATACTAAAGAAGATGTTATGTGTATACAATATGTGCACACCTACAGAGCATGAGCAATTAATTAAATGAATAAATGAAATTAATACCTTTAAACTACTGTAACTCCTAGAGATAATGTCCATGTAGCCTCAGGCTCCTCAGAGTAAAGCGTGAATACCCGGAGAGGAAGAAAGAGGAAGAAACTATTGTTTGAATAGTTCTGGAGGAGCATGACTTAAAACAACTTTCACAGGCTGTGAACTGTTAGAAACTTTCAATTACCTTTTATTACTTCCTTTAAAGGGAGTTCAGTTCACTTTCAGAGGTAACAACATGTAAATGTGTCAGAGAGACTTGTCAGAGTACATGAGGATGAAAGATATTCAGGGGTATTTGCCAAAAATTGTAAATGATTGAATCTTCGTGCTTACTTAAAATGACAGAAAGATATTAAAGGGTAAAATAACCTAGATTCATCGTTCAGTCATGTAATATTTGTGAGATGTGATGGCAGTTGAGTTTTATTAGCTTGAGTGAACAGATTGTTGGAATGTTTGAGATTTAATTTCTAGAAGCAATTTTTAATTTTTTTTTTAGCACTGCAAATGACACAATTTTAACCTCCTCCCTTCCTGATGATTGACAATTGATAATTGTGGAAGCTGTAAGTTACTGATCTTTTAGGGTGATCTACATGTGCCTCTTGCTTACAGGAGGGGGGAGAAAATCAACTTGCCTTTTTTTCCCCTCTTGTTCTGTGGTTTCTTAGGTAGTTGAGAGGAAATTTTGTCATTAAATCTGAGATCTGGGATAAAGGCTTGTTCAGATTTTCTGCTTTGTATATAATCTGGGTTTTAGTAAGGGATAACACAGTTTAAAGCAACAAAAAGAAGTCCTAACTGCATAATGATTACTAGTTAGAAGCAAACGAAGATCCTATTGAGTTTGTTTACTACAGTCAGTGGTCTAATTAAATATTTATAACAAAAAGCATTTAAAAGATGCCAGCATTGACCGTGTTTTATGCACGTATGAACAAGTGAAATATATTGGAGTTGACATAGGTTCTGTGGTTACTTACAGTTTGATAATACAAAGTAAAAGTATGTTTGCTTAATGTACAGTTAAGATCAGTTTTTAACCCTGAATTAAGAAAAGTCTGAATGAACTTGATACGAAACTGATGTTTAATTGTTTTTGAGTTTTGATTTGCAAATATTTATTTCATGACTGCTGAGATGTGTAGACTAGTGTTTGAATAAACCTAAGTGGTCTGTTTTAAAGTGCGGCACCTTTTATTTAGAAAAAGAAAAATTGGTATGACCTTAAATTTGACACAATTTAAAAATATGAGTCCGGATTCAGCAGGTACCAGTGAAGGTAATGTTTATGTGTGAAGTCATCTCAAAGCCAAAAGCTCCTCTCTACAAAGTACATGCAGAGGGAACCAAACCTCTTTCTTTCACCCTTGGCATCACTGCAACCATTTGTTCAGATGGTTGAATTATCTCGAGATGATCCACAGCTCTCACCTCCATCGGAAGGTACACTCCTGCTTCCCACCGAGGGACAGAGCCTGTGCCTAGGATGGGACATGATTCCTCATTCCATCCCTTCTGCTGGTGGAGGGCTGAGAAAAACTGTCATCAGAGATTCCCTCAGCAGGTACTGATAGGGAAAGGAGGAGGTAGGAAGAATAGAATAGAATATATTTCAGTTGGAACAGACCTATAATGATCATCTAGTCCAACTGCTTGACCAATTCAGGGCTTACCAAAATCAAAGCTTGCTGTTAATGGTATGTTGTCCTCCTTGTGGTAGGGGCTCTAGAGCTGGATGCTGTACTCCAGGTGGGGTCTCAGAGTGGAGTAGAGGGGGAGAATCACCTCCCTCACCCTGCTGACCACACTTCTCTTGATGCAACCCAGGATGCAGTTGGCAGGTGTCAGCTCATGCCCAGTTGTTTTTCCACCAGTACCCCCAAATACTTCTCGGCAGGGCTGCTCTCAATTCCTTCATCCTCCAGGCCGTATTGATACCAGGGCTTGCCCCAACCCATGTGCAGGGCCCTGCCCTTGGCCTTGTTGAACCTCATGAGGTTTGCACAGGTCCACTTCTCAAGCTTGCCCAGATTCCTCTGCATCATCCTGTCACTCAGGCGTGTCAACCATAGCATTCGTATTGAACCTGTATCCCTAGATCCCTTTCTGTTGGGCATTGTTCCACTCCAGGTGCAAAATCTGGCACTTATTCTTTTTAAATTTCATGCCACTGATGATGGCCCAATGCGCCAAACTATCTAGATCACTTTGCAGGGCTTCTCGCCCTTTGAGAGGCAACACTGCCTCCAAGTTTGGTATCATCAGCAAGCTTTGTAATGGTGTATTCAACTCCAGCATCCAGATCACCGATCAAAATATTGAACAGAACTGATAGCCCTGAGGAGCATCACTAGTGTTTATATTGCATTTGTAGCTGACAACTCTTTTATAGCCAAACAGATCCATAATATCCTATTCTAAATCCCAACTGCATAGAAATTTCAACTCTGTGTGTTTGTTGCAATGGCTTTGCTCTAGTTTACTTTCTTTGTGAGAAAGAGTTAAAGGACTGAAGCCTCGTTACCCCAGGTTTTATGAAGTTGTATTATGAGGTGGCATCTGAGGTGTCTAAATACAGACATGGAATCGGTACTGGAATAACCTTGGTTACGTATGTTCTTCCTATGTCCACTTTAAAAAAACAAAAAGCATAACTTGGGGGCAATATAGAATACTGCTGTTCTGAGTACTGTTGTGTTTTAGACTACTGCCCTCACTTATTCTCAGCCTCTTTGTACAGCTGGGCTGAGTATGCTCTTCTCTTGGCGGGGCTGAGTATGGACTTAGGCTTTTGCTGGCATTTCAGCATTAGAATCTAGAATAAGGAGATTTTCTTGTTTTCTGTGCTAATGTTTGCTGTACACACACGTGTATATACCTATACATAAATGCATATCTATAGATGTATATATAAGGTTAGCAATTATCATTTTACATATTGGTTGTGACTATCACTTGACACCTCAACGAACTGGTAGAAAAAGAAATAGAATCTTAAAGAGCAACATGAAACTGTGCAAACCATGATGCTGTCTTTCTTAGAGTCCCCTGTTCTTCTGTTAAACAGTTTCTAACTTCTGATATGACTGAATCACAGCAGTTGTCTTCTCTATGGAACTTCAGCTCTTATTTAGAGACACTCTTCTAGGAGCATGGGGTTTTCCAGAAAAATTATGTTATCATATAATTTAAGCTGTGTAATGCCTGTCCCCAAAGGGATTAAAAAAAATTGCACTTGAAAAGTTTGGTTTTGCAAATTAAATACTTTTGTAGAGTTTTTAAAACTATATCACAATATAAACCAAAATATTAAAGAACTAGGGGTCTTTTAATTTTGCAAATAACATTTTATAATGAGAACCGTTGCTGATACTGAGAGGCTTCTTATGCTTTTGAATTCACAACAGAGCTCTATAAATGTCACTTTCTGATGCTATAACTTCTTTATATTGTGCTGCTGCCTAGAATGTAGACTAACATAACTTGGTCTTCAGGGCAAGAGCTGTGAACTTACAAAAAGATCTTTAAAGATACAGTGGACATTGCCAGGGTATTCAAGTTCTGTGTTGACTATGACTTCCTTAAAAGAGACTGGGCAATATTTTACTGTTATACATTTCCTGTAAACTTGGCTGCTTTATGCTTCTGTACATCAAAGACTTGATATTAACTGTGGTTTTTAGTTAACGAACTTTAAAAAAAGCTACCTAATTGACATGTGTCTCCTTATAGGGACTTCTTCTTCCAAGTGAATAATGACAGGACCAGAGGAAATGGTCTGAAGTTGTGGCAGGGGAGGTTTAGATTAGATACTAGGAAGAATTACTTTACTGAGAGGGTGGTCAGGCACTGGAACAGCCTGCCCAGGGAGGTGGTGGAGTTGCCATCCCTGGAGGGATTTAAGAAACGTGTAGACATGACACTTCAGGGCATACTCTAGTGCCTGAGATTGTTGCGTTTTGTCTGTTTGTGGGTTTTTTGGTTTTGTTTTTTTGTGGTTGGACTCCATGATCTCAAAGGTCCCTTCCAACCATAAAGATTCTGTGATTAATGACAGCATATACAGACTAGTGCAGAAATAATGTATTTCCTTTACTGAAATAGGAAATACCTGGAACTTGCCTTTATAAGGTATGATCATTGAAGTGCACAATGACTTAAGGAGAAAAATTATATTTATTACACTTATCTAAGCAGGCTGAGATTCTTCAAACTCTCTCTCTTGCTTATACTTTTCCTGTTTTTGATTTAGCTCTTCTCTGTATTGCTGATTTTTTTTATTAACCTGAAGGTGAGGCTGTTAAGAAAACTAAGTGGCTACTTCAAACTGCTGGGGGAAGTAAGTCATCTGTCTTTCTGAAAAGAAAAATCTCTAGAAGTTCCAAACAACTCCCTATTTCAAAAGTGACTCAAGTTCCATCACCTCACTGCGATGCTCGGGCTACAAACCATGCTCATTTTGTAAGTCTTTCCTTGAAAAACTTTCTGATCTTTGGGACCGCTGAACGATGCAATCTCGAATAAATAAAGCTTTTGGATTCTCGGGGAGCAGAACAACAAAGCCTTCACTATTTCCTCAGCGCCGTACCTTCCTTTCTCCCCGCCACTGTGCGCGGTGGAGCCAAGCTGGGGCCCGTGGCGAGGCCTCTGCCGCCGGGGACAATGGCTGCAGTGTCGCCTGGGCCCACGCAGGCCCCGTTGGTGGCGTTTCTGTGGAATCGCAGCGGTGCATGGCATCTACTGAAATCCCTAGGATAAGCAACTGCAAAAATTCCTTTCAGCTGCCAGGCCTCTGAAAATGCCATGTTGTGGCCTCATTGATAAATGCCACGAATAGCAGAGCAGCCATGAAGGAGCTGGTTAAAGCTGGGAGGCTGCATGCCATTCATCTTCGACTTTTAGCTGTGGAAAGAAATTCCAGACTCTTTGCCAGCCCCGAGTGTTGAGTTGTGAGCCTTCTGCTCTAAAACTTTATCTCCTGTCCGCTGCCATCTTCACTACAATTTCACACTTTTCCCTAAAACCTGGTGCACAGAAGTAAGGTCCAGACCTACTTCTCGTTACCAGCACTGGGGAGATATGGGGTGCCCTCATTTACCTTCCCAATTCCAGGTACAAGAACAATCATAGAAACTTCAGGACTAATTTCTATTTGCTTTAGCTGTTGTAATGCTGAACTGCAGCAAGCAGCCTTTTTAAGAGTGTTTTAAAATGATGATCAGTCTTCAATTACTACTTTAAAGTAGCAGGCCACAATATTGAAACTAACTACATGTAAAAATGTGGGTTTTTTCTTTTTTGATTACTGACTTCCACAAATACTATTTTGAGGAAGAATACAATTTACGACTGCTTTTTATTTTTTAGTATCCTCAATACTGAGAGTGTTCATAAATCTACAGATAGAAAGCAGCCCTCTTATCCTTTTTTCTGCCCCTCAAAACCTCTGCAGTATATAGAGAAAAATATATTCAAGAGGGAACGGGCACAAACTTGAACATAAGAAGTTCCACCTAAACATGAGGAGGAACCTCTTTCCTGTGAGGGTGGCAGAGCCCTGGAAGAGGCTGCCCAGAGAGGTGGTGGAGTCTCCTTCTCTGGAGACATTCCAAACCCACCTGAACATGTTCCTGTGCAACCTGCTCTGGGTGGACCTGCTCTGGCAGGGGGTTGGACTGGGTGATCTCCAGAGGTCCCTTCCAACCCCGTATCATCCTGTGATTCTGTTATTCTGTTAGAGTTCAATATGTTGCTTATTCTCTCCTTACATTTCTGCGCTACTTCTAATGGTCTGGTTATCCAAGTTGGCTCAAATGAAGGAGTCTTTGGTTATTTTAAAAATAAAGATGCAGAAAAACTAATTTAAGACCTATTTAGTGACTCTTAATGGTGCAAAACATTTAAATCTCTTTAGGTGCTCAGTTTTCCTTGTGCATTCAAGTCATTTTTTTTGATGAACTGAAAAAAATTGAAATGTCTTTATTTTTGTTGGTGATACGTATGGCTTTCAAAATGTGGTGAACAGTGTATCGCAAGAAAGCTAAAGTACTATAATCTATTTTATTGACACTTTAAGTCTTCCTAATGCCACTGATTTACAGTATCTGTAACCAAGGATCTTACTCATTTACTGATAATACTCATTCTTTTTTTTTTTCAGAAAAGAGCAAAAGGCCAAGTGCTGTTTGACAAAGTGTGTGAACATCTCAATTTACTGGAAAAGGACTACTTTGGGCTGGTGTTTTATGAGAATTCAGAACAGAAGGTAAGCCTGTATGAGAGTTTTGTTTGTTCGTTTTTCTACGTTGCTACTGACTATGGTTTATTGAGGTATATTGTATTAAATGTATACCATTACAAACATCTGAGTAAACTGTTGCAAAATGTCAATTCTAGTCTGCTGTAAACTTGCAATGTGTGCAAGATACTGATGTGTATATTGGTATCTAAACAAAGTGCCCATTTATTCTTTAGAGTGGGGGAATATTTAACATATCTGCATTTTGAGAAAACTAATTGAGCAATTGCTAGGCTTAGTAGTAAACCAGTAAAATAGTATAGTAAAACAGTATGCAATCCCTGCAAGTGAAGATAGGACATTTTAACGAATATTCTCAAATTTCTGAACACTTTAATTATTTACATTTAAAAAAAACATCAAGGAAACAAATTTAGATTATAAATAATTAAAAAAAAATCTTCTGACTGTCTTTCCAATAACTTTGCTGTCTTTTCTCAGGTATGTTTAATACAGCTTTGAATAGGAGCATGAAGGAAATCTTGCTTCTAGTCTGTAACTATTAGGCCTTTAAGTTACTTTTTGATTAACTTCAAGCTTATATAAAATTTTAGCATTTATATAGGTGAGACTGGAGCTACCCCATCACTAGTGGATGCTAGTTTTATAAATTAAGAGATGCTATGATATGACTATATTCAAATAGGATCTCTTAAGTACTTTTTGGTCACTTGTTTTCATTCTTCTTTTGCACTTGCTTACATGTTAGATGGTCAATAGCTGAGCTGAGAAAAAATCTTAAATCAGTTGGTGGCATGCATTCCACTGATTAGCAAAAGTCAATTTAGCTTTTTTCAACATCTGAACATCTCAGTTAGTTATGGACCAGCTGTTGCTTTTTCCATGAACTAAAGATACACCTGTGGTCATCTTTTCCCTCATAAAGAAAACAGATAAATAATTAGAATCATAGAATCACAGAATGGTTAGAGTTGGAAGGGACCTTAAAGACCATCTAGTTCCAGCCCTCCTGGGACACCTCCCACTGGACCAGGTTGCTCCAAGCCCCATCCAGCCTAGCCTTGAACCCCTCCAGGGATGGGGCAGCCACAGCTTCTCTGGGCAACCTGTTCCACTGTCTCACCACCCTCACAGGAAAGAATTTCTTCCAAATATCTCATCTAAATTTCCTCTCTTTCAATTTAAAACCATTACACCTTGTCCTATGGCTCCCCTCCCTGATCAAGAGTCCCTCCCCATCTTTCCTGGAGCCCCCTTCAGGTACCGGAAGGCCGTTATAAGGTCTTCATGGAGCCTTTTCTTCTCCAGGCTGAACAATTTCACTGAATTTCACTGAATTTTTAGAGTTGGAAGGGACCATAGAGATCATCTAGTCCAACTCTCGTGCTGAAGCAGGATTGCCTAGAGCATGTTACTCAGGACTGCATCCAGGCGGGTCTTGAAAATCTCCAAAGAAAGGGACTCCACAACCTCCCTGGGCAGCCTGATCCAGGGCTCTGTCAGCGTCACCGTGAAGAAGTTTTTTCTCATATTTGAGTGGAACCTCCTATGTTCAAACTTGTGCCCATTGCGCCTCATCCTCTCACTGGCAACCACTGAAAGGAGTCTGGCTCCCAAGCTGTCTTCATAGGAGAGGTGTTCCAGCCCTCAGATCATTTTAGTGGCCCTCCGCTGGACCCGTTCCAACAGGTCCATGTCCTTCCTGTGCTGAGGACTCCAGAGCTGGATACAGTGCTCCAGGTAGGGTCTCACCAGAAGAGAGCAGAGGGGTAGAATCGTCTCCCTTGCCCTGCTGGCCACGCTTCTTTTGATGCAGCCCAGGCTGCAGCTGGCTTTCTGGGCTGCCAGTGCGTATTTCTGGCTCATGTTGAACTTCTCATCCACGACCAGTCCCAAGTGGTTCTCCTCAGGGCTGCTCTTCAGCCCTTCTCTGCCCAACCTGTATTTATGCCTGTATTTGCAATTACAAATTGAAGTGGAAAAAATGTCTTATAATCTCTGTATTTGTAGCAGGAAACATCATTACATGAACACTATACTTAGTATAGGAGCTTTTTTTCTGTAATCTTTCTTGTCTCACTGTTGTGTTTGAAATGAACTCTAATTTAATGGTTTGAATAAATCCGAATTTCTCATAATTTCCATTCAAATACAGTTGTTTCCTAGAGTTATTTGCTTTGCTGCGAGGCTTTCTGTGCAGCATTGAGCACAATACTCAATCCCTCTGTATTAAAGATCTCCATGGGTAAAATGGGCTTGATGTATTTTTACTTGAATATTTTATATTTGCTGTAAGCTTGAAATTGTATAGCTACACAGGTTTGTTCTGTAACACTGGAGCACTCATTTTTGTTATCAAAGGGTTGTTTTTTTTAATACATGGATGAAGATCATTTAAATTGTTTCCTGTGTGGTAAATATTTGTGGTATGGTTTTAATGAATGCTTATGTCTTAGGATATCTAAGTATCTCAACTTTTTTTCACTGTTTTAAAAAAAGAAAAAAAATTAACATTTTAATTTTTGATTTAATTAATAGATGGAAGCGTAGGGGGCTGATCAGTTTCCTTCAGCAATAGCTGCCAAAGAAAGCTTGGGGACTTGGAACTTTTACTGGGTTTAGGGCCTTCTCTTTTGTTCCCCTCTGTAGTAAGTTTGAATTCTTTTTTCATCTCAGTACCACTTCTTTCTGATGCATTTTTTCTCCTGTTATGACTGTTATGTCTTCAGATTAAGACACCAGAAACCTCTGACCTCCAGGCCAGTCGCTACTAAATGCTGAATGATGTGCTTTTCTCATTCTTGCGCACTAATCACAGCCACCCATTTATGAGCCAGCTGTTGAACTCGACGGCAGCTGTGGGGTGTGGGAGCTGAATGCCAGGCACTTCTCAATTAGCACTGCTCCCTAATGCCCCGTCGGGGTACCATCGGAGGAGGAGTCCCATTAACTTCTCTCTGTGGCTGTTCTGTGCAGCTGGGAGAGAAGCAATGTCTTCAAATCAGACCGATTTTTGTTAGCTGTAATACACATTTTAAAACTATTTAGGTCAAATTACTCATTAATGATTTCTTTTGTTGTTTTGCAAATTGGTCTAAAGTTTAGTTAGTGATTCCATTGCATTACACCCTCAAAAATTCATGAAGGCCTCATTGACACTATAATTGGCCTGCAGAAGTGTTAGAAAGCTCCTGCTCTTATGTTCTGGGCACCAGCTGGAGAATGCTGCTTTTCTGGATTTGTACAAAATACTTTTGTACTGGTAGAGAACATTTTGTTGTTCTTAGACAATTCCTTACTTTGTCTCATCTATAACCTTATCATTCACAAATCAAACCAATAGATTTCTGCCTCCTAGGGCAAATTAGCATGTATACACTTTGTCTTTTGTTTCGAAAGACAGACCTGTCTATTCTGCATTAAGAGGTCTAATTCAGGGTAGATTCTTTCAATAGTGTTTGTTTTGTCCAAAACAAAAGGCACAGATGCAACAAAACCCCTATAATTGTACACATAAATGGAATATAAGCATCTGATTTTATTTGACAGAGCAGTAATGAAAGTTAGTAGCAAAGTCTGCTCCCAATGCGCTTACTCCAGGTTTGGAAAATCAGAAAATGAACTGTGTAACTTCTGTAAAGGAAGGATTATTCTCCTCATCTTGCAGTTTATTCTGTATTGTATGTTCTTTTCTCTTACTTCATAATGATTAAAGAAAAAACACTGAAAGTAACATACAGTCATGATTCCTAGTTTTCTGCTGTCATTACACCATGCTATATTCTATACTTACTTTATACTATACTTCATCTAGTATTTAAGAGTTTAAGCTACTTGTACTTATCTCTGTAATTGGAAGAAATGGCTGTGTATGATTTTGGAATGGAATTCATGGCCAAACTGAAAGCCTAGGATGATAACTGTAGCTGAAGTGATTCTCAGTGAAAGCTATTTGAAGGCTTCTGTTGTCTTCCAAGGCCTTTTCATGTCAAGGCTCTTCCAATAGAAAGCAATTTTTCTGACTCAAGCAGAACAAATGGTATCCAGATTTTTTTGAGGAGTGTTTTTATATCTCTTCCTTTGCAGCAATTATAGTAGCCATGAGCAGACTTCTTAAAGCAAGAAATGTGGAATGATTCTCTTTTTTTTTTAAATTACATCTATAAAAATAAGAAGGGATTTTTGCATTTAATTTATAATCAGTATTTGTCTAATATATACATGCTGCGTTTGTGATGAAATCGGCTTTGATCAAGGTCATTTATAATAGGGAATTTAGTAGTTTGGGTTGTACTCATAGAAGCCCCATCCTTTAGCAACAGAGGTGATCTACATTAAGGATTTTCAGTAGTGCAAAAACATATAGGTCCACATCCTCCTGATTCATATAGACCCATAAAACTGTAGCCTGGCATGTTTTGTCTCCTGGGAATAAATTTGACTTTGGATGGAAAAGCCTGTAATAAAGTCCAAGGGATATGGTATTGGAAAACAGTTGTTGCATCTGGAGTTTGGTACCATAGAGTCACATTACCTCATTATCCACTACTTGGCTAAATTAGGCCAGAAATGTTGGTAGAGATATGCCTTTAGCAGTGTTTGTGCTGGCACAGAGGTCCCCTGTGACTTTAAAGCTGCAAATATGTGCAGTGGTTTGGGGAAATGTTGGCCTTGACCTTACAAATCAGGGAAGTGCCCAGGGCAGTGGTGGAGTCCCCATCCCTGGAGGTATTTAAAAGCCGGGCAGACGTGATGCCAAGGGACATGGGTTAGTGATGGGTTTGGTTGGACTCGATAATCTGAAAGGCCTCTTCCAACCCAGGAAGTTCTGTGATTCTAAGCCAGTTGCTAATTTTTCCCTACTTTGCACATGTCTGTCTTTGAAACATGCCAAGTCCTGCTGGCAGGCTGGTGGACCTTATAGCAGCCTTCCAGTATCTGAAGGGAGTCTATGGGAGAGCTGGAGAGGGACTCTTTGTCAGGAAGTATAGCAGTAGGATGAGGGATAATCGTTTTAAACTGAAAGAGAGAAGATTTAGATTAGATATTAGGAAAAAAGTTCAATCTTCCTGTCCTTGGGGTTATTTTAAAATAGAGCAGATGTCTGAACAATACAAACTTTAACTGCACTCTATGAAATTACTTCACCATCTTCAGTCTGCAGTGATTTTAAATGCTGGTTTTGGTTTTTCTTTTTTCAGAACTGGCTAGATTCTTCAAAGGAAATTAAAAGACAAATTCGAAGTAAGTACTTCTGTATTCAGATGTTATGCTGCTTTTATTTCCTTACAGAAATAGTCCTCATAAACTTAGTAGCCTGAATGTTGACTATATTGTATACTTTGCAGCATTAAAATATTGTGTATCTGATAATGATGTATTCAGCCTTAGAACAGAAAGCCAAAGCTTCTATGTATGTCCACCGTGCAAGAAGGAGAGAAGGAATCACTCAGCCCTGTGCTGTAGGAGTTAATCATTATACTGGCTTCTGCCCCCAGATTTTCCTGTGTTGTATGTGACTAGTAGTTGATCTTTTTTCATCCTGAAACCGTAGCTGTTTTTCAATTTTATGCTGATATTTGGCTTATGGGATGGAGAATGTCCTCTTGCAAAGCTGGTCATGATTGTTGCTATGGGAATGCCTAACTTCAAAGATTCACCAAAAGAATATGAAACTATGAAAAGAGAATCAATATGTCTTACAGAAAATGTATATTCTTCGATACTGATCAGTCCAGCATTGGCTTTTTCAATGTGTCCATAATTTCTAGAATGGAAATGGAATAGAGAGCATAATCTTGGAATGTCTCTCTACAGTGTTTTTTACACTAAATCTATGTGAAAAGTCTTTCTGCTTCCTATACTCATTAGACAATGAGGAATTTATTTTACTCTGCATGAAGCCCTGTCAAAGCTTTTCACTAGCCAGGTGGCTTTTGTAGTAGATAGGGGAGTGAATGGAGAGTAAGTTTAGGAGCTGAGATACTCTTCCTAAGTCTACACATCGCAAAATAGGCAGACAGCCCTTGCCCTTACTGCAGTTCTTCTCATTGCTTTACTCATTTGTGGCCAATGCAGGGGTTGGTTGTTATTGTTTTATTTTTGATAGAAACTTTATTTTGTTAGTGCCTGATAGTAAATGTAAATGGGGAGGAGGTGATCAATGATGCTAAGATTTACATGTCTGCATGTCCCAAACAACAAGTTATTTAAGAAACTGACTGGGCTTTTTGGGAGGATGCTGAATCAGTGGGAGCACTTGTAATTAAGAATAGAAATGCGTTCTTTATTTACAGTGATAAAGAGGTGGTTTCTTTCCTGTTGTTACCTTCCTCTTTGAAGGCAACACTCACATTTTTCCACAAATCACCGTAGTGTTAATTCTGTTTTCTTTTTACCTTTCCCAATTGATGAAATCCCTTACTAGGAATCTGTGGTTTATATTTTCAGTAAAGAAATGAAAGTTACAGAAGCTTCCTTGGAAACTATTTTTTGGATCTAACTTCCTCTTGTATAAATAAACGAGACCTAATGAACTTGATCCACAAATTACTGGCTCTGTTCTCATGCCTATGAAGAAGGCAAAAAGCTTGTTTGCTTTCAGCCAGCCTGATCTCTTCAGGAAAATGAATTCTTGGAGGTTTTTTTAGGCCATGTAATTGGACATCCACTGGTATATGTTAAAAACTGTAATTAATTCAATCAAGGACAGGTGGGTAATTGCACTTCTGTCACTATCTCCTTGAAAATTGTGACACATGAAGTGGATTCAGGCTTTTACAAAATGGAGAATTTCGGCCTGGATATAGTGATGGTACAAACAATAGCAACTGACCTTAGAATGGTAAAATCCTACCAGAGTGTGGTGGTTCACACTCATATAAAAATGAATTTGATTATTTATCCCTGTGAGATGTTGTACGTGAAGTTTGTATAGAACACGTGACATTTTGCTCCATTTTGTCTGTATTTTCGTTACTCTCATTCTCACTGTAACAGGGTTGAATGAGTAAACTACATCAACTTAGTTTCAACGTAGTTAATTGCAGCTGAAGACCAAACTTTTGGCTGGAATTTAAACACAGTTATATCATGGGTAAAGATTAGAGATGGGAATATGTAAACCATCAGTTTTGGGAAGCCTAATTATTTGCTCTTGTTGTTTGTGTAGCTGAAGTATACGAAACCTTCTCGCAAGTTTTGAAACTTTTTTTGGGATATATCCTGGTTTTGATGCGGATATAATTTATACTTTTCCAAATAGATACTTAATTTCCATGCTATGTGCTATGTTGCCTAAATTCAAGGTAATGTCATTTCAATTAAACTTATTTCTAGTCTGCAGCATGATTAGTATTTTTATTACAAAAATAATATTCTATGATAAAATAGAGAAACTTCTCTATCTCATATCCTTCCTTTTTTTCTTCCAAGAAATGGGGAGGATTTGGATGTTCTAAGGGCAGAACACAGTGGTGTACGGGTGTTCTTCTGTGCATTCTCACCTGATAAAGGATACATTTAGCTGGTTTTGCTATTGAAGTTAGCTGTGAAATTGTCAGGAGACACACTTTTTTTAGCCAGACGGTTTCTAGAAGCTCGTCAGTGTACCCGGATTATGATTAATCTGATCTGATATAGGTTACCTGTGTCTGCCTAAGGTAACTGCACTTGTTTTCTGAAGGAACAGGCACTTTCAGGAGGTGAGTGGGTGCCTGAGAGAGGAATCAAACCAGCCTGTGCAAATGCCTGTTTTTTTCCATGGGCTGTAAAGGGCATGAGTTGTGTTTTATGTAGATACTAAATTTCAGCAGTCAAGGGTTAAATGAAACTATGGCCACTGGCATCAAAAAATATAATGTGTATGGTGATAGAAAAAGTTACTTTCTTTTCTAAAAGGAGTGATTAACTGAAGGAAAGAAGACAGAAAACTTAATTTGCTTGTTACTTGATTCAGTTCAATAATTGAGGGGGTTGAGGGAAATCCTCTATAATTCTACGGAAGTGGATTTGAACAGATGAAATAGTACAATTTCAGTTGGTGGTGTATCTTGGGCTACAAGTTTAAACCTTGCTACTTATTCATCTTGGAAGACTCCTCTCAGCATCCTTTTGTTTATGGGTACCCAGTCATTCAGATTTGGAAACATAAAATCAGCCAAATGGGATATTGGCCTCATGTTAGAGACTTACGTAGCCAAAAAGGTAATTCTGGGAATGCTGTGGAATTGAAATGGATTTTTGGCATTGGTTGTATGGTATATTCTGCAGTGCAGTCTAAGCATCTTAAGTGCTCAGGAAAGAGGATGATATGGAAGGGTAATGATATAGTTAAATAAGTACATTTTCAAATTACGCGCTAGACCAAATGGTGATAAATTCATAAATTCAGTTATGTGAGAATAATATAGCACAAGTTTAGAATTGTGCAACACAACACAGGGTACTAAAATATATAAGAAATTTGAAGTTAAAATTAATTAAGGAATAGGTGTGCATTTTAAATGTTCTGTTTGATTTTAATGCTAACAAACCACAGTTAAGCTCAGGCATCAAAATACAGTAGTTATTTATTTTATATCCATCTCTTTTATGTAATTGAATACATATCTGTAAAAATTGTAGCTGATTTTGACCTAAGTTAATTGCAGTAGAGTCTAGCTTTTAGTTGGTGAAGAGAAATAAGCAGAGAAATAAAGGAAGGGTTGTCCTGCAGAAGGGGTATGTCTACTAATGATAAAGAATGATTTTGCAGTTTGGAGATGTCTGAGTTTGTCCTGTTAGTCCATCTAGGGCTGGCTGGACTCTGGAGTGTTTTGTTATGTATTTTTGAAAATGTGGACTGGATATAGATCCTATTTCTTTAATTTTCTTGAAGGTAACTTAAGCAAAATCAAAAGAAGTAATTTTCTTAATTTTACAGGGCTTATTTTCATCTGTCTGTGAGCAGTGCATCCATCCTAGTTGCACAGTACCCAAAAAAATTAGCTTAGACAGGGAGGTATCATCAGTAAAAGCCAGAAAAAGCCTTTACTGGAAAAAAACCCCAACCCTCACTGGTTTCCCAGTTTGAATGGGATGAATCACGTTAATTGTATGCTGCTAGCCGGTTAGTTATATTGCATTCTTCTTCTCTAAGAATGTGCCTAAATTTGCCACAGAAGCATTTTTGAGGTAACAAGCTGGCTAGAAAAAATGTTGACATTTCTATAGCCCATACCATTAAACATCAAAACAGAGAGCCTTATCAGGGACAGAATGCTAAATATCATTTTAAAGATCAGATTTATTTATTTCTTTTTGCCTTGGACGCCAATTCAAAGTGCCAGCAATAGTGTGCATTATTGTGTGAAGACAATTATGTTTGTATGCCCCCATTATGTGGCTATAAACAGTATGCTGTAGTGAGAAGTATAAATATAGACTGTGTCCATTGTAATGTACTTGTTAGTCTATATTCAGGGGATAAATGTGCTTTCAGTAATTGGGCAAAATATAAGGTCACCAACTGTCCAGAAAATATTTACTAGAAAGCCAAATACAACATTTTTTCTATGTATTAGCTATGGGAATTACTATGAGTAGACATTGAAATTTTTCACATACTCTAGATTCTGTGGATTTATGCTTTTTTTAGCTTTTTATAAAGAATATAGATTTATTTGTATTTTTCTTCAAACGCTGTGTAGGCCTCCTGGCTACAGCACTTTCTAGAAGCAGAAATGCTGACAAGAAAGAGACCTAGGTTAGCAGGAATTCAGCTGTGACAAGTTGAACTGCAATTTTTAGACCAGGAAAAATTGCTTTAGACCAGGAAAAATTGCTTCAGACCAGGAAACGTCGCTTCATTCCAGGAAAACTAGGCGACTGGTTTAGTTCATGCATCTCTCCCCATCCCACAGCCCTGTTACCGTGACAGCCCTCCCTAAACACTTTTGCATAGGGATTTTGGCGCAATTACTTCTCTTCATCAGTTCGACTTACTCAATATCAGCAGCTTTTCATTAGACAGTTCTAATTCCCTGGGAAATAAATGATGGAGGTGGACTAATCCAAATTTTTATTCTGTTTGTTCATGCTACATAGAGTCATAGAATTACCTAGGTTGGAAGGGACCTTGAAGATCATCAAGTCCAACCATCCATCTAACTCTGATTCAAAAACCATCACTAACCCATGTCTCTAAGCACTATGTCAACCCGGCTTTTGAACACCTCCAGGGACTGGGACTCCACCACTTCCCTGGGCAGCCCATTCCAAGGCTTCATAACACTTTCAGTGTCAGATTTTTTCCCAATATCCAATCTGGACCTCTCCTGGGGCAACTTGAGGCCATTTCCTCTTGTCCCATGGCCTGTTCCTTGGGAGAAGAGACCAACCCCCCCTGGCTACACCCTCCTTTCAGGGAGTTGGAGAGAGCGAGAAGGTCTCCCCTCAGCCTCCTTTTCTCCAGGCTGAACACCCCCAGCTCCCTCAGCCGCTCCTCACAAGACTTGTGCTCCAGACCCCTCACCAGCTCCCTTGCCCTTCTCTGGACCCGCTCCAGCCCCTCAATGTCTTTTTTGTGGTGAGGGGCCCAAAACTGGACCCAGCCCTCGAGTTGGGGCCTCCCCAGTGCCCAGTACAGGGGGACAATCACCTCCTGAGTCCCCCTCCCCACGCTGTTCCTGACCCAGGCCAGGATGCTGTTGGCCTTCTTGGCCACCTGGGCACACTGCTGGCTCCTGTTCAGCCGACAGGCGACTGACACCCCCAGGTCCTTTTCTGCCAGGCAACTCTAATGGACTCACGTGTATTAATGAGTTTCAGACATTTTTAAAGGTATTTTTGTCCTAATTCTGCCTTGCACTGGGTTGCAGTAGGTGATGCAAAGAGGCACGTTTTATCTGATTCAGTACTGTGTGTGCAGCCGATAAATTAGATTTTCTTATTTAAGGAGTCCTGCCTTATTTTGTAAAGAAACTTTTCATTAACATGAAGATACGGTAAAACCCTGAGCTCTCAAAAGCAGCCAGGTGGAGGAGGAGGTTCCCATTTAAGCAGAAATTGAAGTGATCCAATGAATAGCCATGTCTGAAAAGCTGAAATGATTTTTGAAATGTTGAAAGACATTAGAAATTTTGACACAAAGCACCTCTTCACCTTTAACATCTGTGACATTTTAAAATAAGGTTTTTTTGACGAAAATAACCTTAAACAAAAATGTCAGCAGTCCTTTCTAGCATCATGTTGAAAATAGCATGTCATTCTTTTTATTGTTATTGTTAAAATGCACATTTTTTCAAAGCATGATTTATCTGCAGAGGACGGGTTTGTATTTTTAAATGTTTACTGTTCAAAATTCATCATTATCAAGCATTATAAAATGATTACCGTTTTTTTACCAAAGATTATTTTTGCTAAGTCTCTCACCACAATATTTATGTTAGAAGGGGCAAGAGAAAGACAAAAGTGGCTACTTAATTCTTTTTGATAATACTTTGATTTATTTTCTTATCTTTCTTCATGATTTTTAGTGGATCTCCATTGTAGTGTTACTTTGTTATGTTGTAACTTTGTTATTATGTTTGGCCAGATGTGGTAAAGCTCAACTGCATTTGCTTTCAAGCAGCATGCAAAGCCAAAGGATTAAATGATTTTCCTGGGCTCCTGTTTTGGGATTTTCTATTACATCCATATGTCTGCATTATACTTAATAAAATCTGTTTCAAAAGTTCTCCATCTTGTCAAGTTATGAACACTTTCCAATTAACATATTCCTCTTGCCCAGAGTGCTACCATACTGTTAGAGTGTCAATCTGAGAATATATTTTAATTATTGATGAGTGACTTCAGCTTTCAAATCTTAAAAATTTATTTAGAACTAGAGCTATGACAAAAGGCAATAATTTATGCTTTATAAAATTATTAATCTAGTTTTAAGCGTGCTTTCCCTTAAACAGTGAATTTGGTGTTAACAATTCTAACATATGAGAATTTAAACAGAAAATATCATTGCTATTATGGTTGCTAAAGCTATTATTTCGGAAAAAAATATTTTAGAGAAGGAATGGTTAATATTTTTTGTCTTCCATGCATTCTGTATGAATATGAATAGTTTGCGTATTATCTTTGTTGTATGCAATGCAGAGCTCATTTTGACATATCTCATGTTTATAGTTATTGTAGGGTCTCTCAAACAGTCGGTTGAAGCAGGGGTAGACTGTCAGCCTTGCAGGAGTTGGAAATAAACACAAATTCAGTGCAATTGACTTTGAATGCAGAAAGCATTAATGTATTACGATGGCTTTCAAATTAAAAGCTTATTCTGTTATTTATGTAACTTATTGTAAAACATCCTTTGAAAATAATTTTTAACATGCTGATCTTTCACTGTATGTCTATATGACTTACTGCCTGAGAATGGAAATAATCTCTGCTTCTTACTAATATACTACAAAAAGAGGGGGAAGAAGACAGAAAAGAAAGACAAATCACTTTCTTCAAGATTTCAGTGATCTAAGATGAATATGACTGCCTAAAGTTTTCAATAAGGTTCTTTCTTTGCTTGCTTCAACTTGTTTGAGATTAACAATCAGACGTTTCCCATGTTTAGGTTTACCCTGGATATTCACCTTTAATGTGAAGTTTTATCCTCCTGATCCTTCGCAGTTGACTGAAGATATCACTAGGTATGGCTAGTTCCTAATTTTAAACTTCAAAATTACTGTTAGTCTAATTTGAAGGCCATATAAAATTTCTTCTTCAGTTTCTGGATGCCGTAACAGGCTTGGCTATTACTGTAGAACACCATAGATATTCTTATATCAACTGCTTTTTGGAATGGGTTTGAAAAGGCAAAGTGAAACCTTCAGGAAGAAACCTGAGAAAGAAGAATTCAATTAGAAGTTGGGATATGATTTGGGTGGGAGGTAAGATGCCAATGATCATATTTGAAAGAAGTCAGTGGTTTATTATATAGCAAATGAGGGTGTTGATATTAAGAGGTGAAGCTCACAGGATCCAAGGGTAATTCAGCAATAATCTAGGCTAGGTTGGTGGAAACTGAGTTTTATACATATGCATTAAATAGAACCATAAAACTTCCTGTTGGTTTAAGGGAGGGAATTATGGGTTCAGTACTAAACAGGATCTCTTTTTTGTGTGTTACATGACATGATTATCTCATGAACTGCAAGGGATATAAAATAGAGAATTTGGAAGCCAAAGGGAAATTTCAAAGAAAATGCATAGGGTTTTTATTTGTAAATCTTAGGTACCCGTGAGCTGGAAGGTGAAATGAAGGAGTTCCTAAGTCAGCTTTTGTTACAAACTAGATACAGTTTTTCATTCATTCATGTTAGAAATCAGGATTTTTCATGCTCTTTGGGTTATTTATGAAAGTAGTATTGACTCTTAAAAATGGAAGTGAAATTTACTGTGGGGCAATAATGCTCAAATAATATAAGGTATAACAAATTAGTAATGCATTGAGTAATTTAAAAATATATCTTATATGATCCTGTCCAGGTATTGCTGCCCAAGGCAGGGGAGTTGGAACTGGATGATTTTTAATGTCCCTTCCAACCCACACCAGTCTATGATTCTATGATCACATTGAGAGGTTCTGCCATATCTCTCATAAACTTGCCATTTGTGACACTTCCTCTATTCTGATTTTTGCTTGTTTGGTTTTTTTTTTTTTTTCCTCCCTTTCCTTTGTCTTGCAGATATTTCTTGTGCCTACAGCTTCGTCAGGATATTGCTTCTGGTCGCCTGCCGTGTTCATTCGTGACTCACGCCCTGCTGGGCTCGTACACGCTGCAGGCAGAGCTGGGGGACCACGACCCCGAGGAGCACCGCAGGGACTATATCAGCGAATTCCAGTTTGCACCCAATCAGACCCAAGAAATGGAAGAGAAAGTAGCTGAGCTGCACAAAACACACAGGTGTGTCAGATATGGTGGGATTAAATAAAACCATCACGTCACCTTTGTGTCAATTCTCTTAAGAGTATGTATAAAACTGCAAAGCTGAAGCTATTGTTACTTTGGAAATCTTTTGCTATATAACTAGAACCTCTTACTTTCATGTGTTTAAAAAATTCAGTTTGAAAGTAGTAGCTTCACAAAGATCTCAGATGAGAACTTTTGGAGAAAATAATTTTATCTGAGCATATGAATTAGTTTAAGCAACATACAGCTAGAATATTTTGAAAGTGAAGATGGTAATCTCTCTTAAAGGAATATAACATGCTCTGAAAGAACACTTTCCGTAGTGCAAAAATGCTATTGATACTTTACAAACTGAGCTTTTTCTATGTGTCTGAATTCCAGGATTCCACTCAGTTATGATTCTCAGTTAGTTTGTCGATAAACTCAATGCTTATTCGATGGTTTTAGGGGCTTGACTCCAGCACAGGCGGATTCCCAGTTCCTAGAAAATGCTAAAAGACTCTCCATGTATGGAGTGGATTTGCATCATGCCAAGGTATTGGGGATTGGTTTGGGTTTGTTTTGTTTTAGGATAGGCATGTTTAGTATTAAAGAACATACTATATATAGATAATTATAAAAATTTCATACCTTAAAAAAAAATTCATTTCTTAGATATAAACGTTTATTATAAAATTACTCAGTTTACAGCTCTAACATCCTTAGAATTTATTTTAAATCTAAGTTTATTTAATGCATAGACATATGTGCAGCTTAGAAATAATATTTTATACATAAGAGCGGGTAAATACTTTTTGAATGTCAGATTTTTGCTGCCAAGGAGACATGGAGCCATAAAGTAAAGCCTAAAAGAAGACGTAATTATTTTTGAAATGCCATGAGAGTTAATAACAGAGGGGGAAGGAGATACTGGGGGAGGGTGGGTTTTGGGTCACCGCTCCTCTGGGTACATCAGATCAAATTTGCATTTCTAGTGGGATTTTTTTTTTTTTTAGTTATAAACCCAGAAAACCAACTAACCAACCCTCTCCCATTCCCTCACATAAATCCAGAATCTCAAATCATTGGGAAAATTAATGCATTGTAAGCATGTCAGTCCTATGTTTAGAAAAGAAAAACAAGACTTTTAAGTACTGGAGAAGCATTGTTTAATTCTATTTCATATAGAAGCAATATGCACTTGTTTTTGCAATTTTCCATAGACTTTTTCCCATGTTCTGTTAGAAGCACGGGAAAGAAGTATACTTAAATTTTTCTTCATGTACATTAACTATGTAACATTTATTAATTTTTTAATACAAGTGCAGCATGGCAATTCACTCAGTGTGTAGTATTTTAAGGAACTTAAATTTTTTTAGGGTTATATGGGAAATTTCTTTTGCTGTAGTGAAGTAACTGCAAGCCTTCAAACCACTGGTGACCAGGATCTGCTTGCAGCTGGTAGC
Source organism: Tringa tobata (assembly GCA_033628505.1). Lineage (NCBI taxonomy): Eukaryota > Metazoa > Chordata > Aves > Charadriiformes > Scolopacidae > Tringa > Tringa tobata. Next base: position 35,285 of record JAHREE010000237.1, read on the forward strand.
TGGGCCAGTGAAGCCACTTTTTAATGACAGTGTTGGCATTTGATGTAGTTGATGCGTTGGGGAGGACATGAGATAGGGCTTTGATACACTCTAGAGTGTATCAAAGCCCTATCAGTAAGTGATTGATTTTGTAGCCTGTAAAACTTGCATCAAACGTCAGTGGAAGAGAATACTAAGAAACCCAGCTAGCGCTGGGAAATCATTATATTTTTCAGCCAACTATCCATTACTTCCTATATCTTTACTGAAATAGTAAAATACTGACTGTAAAAGATCACCATGATCACCAACTTGTTCAGATTTCCATTGGCTATTTTAATTTGGAAAGGTCTGGTTTTAATTTTTCTTCTTTTCATATTCGTTGAAATTATTGGTAGCGCACCCACCATACCTCTCCTTGCTTCTAAGTTGTTGATTCAGTCCCTGTTGCCAGAATATTGGAAGAACTATGGCATATGCACTGACATATAAATGCCAAAGCCATTACTTAGATTCTGAAGCCTTTCCTATAAAATGAATATACTTGGCTATTTCTGCTTTAAGAATCTCATTGTCAGGGTCTTTCAGGTTTGAATATGAAACAAGTCCAGTTGCATTATTCCCTCAAGGTATGCCAGTGCTAATTACTTGTTTGGAATGTTGTTAAAGTGATTTTTATGACATTGTCTTGTACGTGATAGGATTCTGAAGGTGTGGATATCATGCTGGGTGTGTGTGCTAATGGACTGCTCATTTACAAAGATAGACTCCGGATCAACCGCTTTGCTTGGCCAAAAATTCTGAAGATTTCCTATAAGCGAAGTAATTTCTACATCAAAGTCAGGCCAGCAGAAGTGAGTAGTGTCATTCTGTCTTCTTTCTTTTGTGAGATCATTTCTATCCAGCAACAAGAGAAGATCCTCATTTTTTTTCCCCAGATGCCTCCTCAGGTTTATGTTGGATTTGAGCGGAACTTAAGAGGGGGTTTTATTTTCTTCTTCAGGTTCTACTGATGGTATTAGACACTTGTCTTGATTAGTAAATGCAAATCAAGGAGAAAATCTATTTTCTTTTGTTAATAGATAGCAACCTGTAACTTTTTTTTAAACAAGGAAAGCTGGTAAACACTGGCCATGTTCTTACTGTCTTGCAGTCCTGGGGGAGAGCCAGCTTCTCTTCCTCTTTGGGTATAATTGTTCACTAAATGTCAACATTTAGTTGTATGGGTGTAACCAAAGGCTCGAGTTGTCCTGTAGGATGTTGTAACTCTTTTCTTTTAGCTGCTGTGGAAATAGTGAAGTCAACTTTCTTTTCAGATCCCATTATAAGTTTGTGGGAGTTCCTGAAGGAGTGGGGGTTACAATTTGAATACATAACTGGACATTTTGCAAAAAAAACTCCAAAATGTCAGATGCTTTAATGCTTTTTCAAATTATACTTTAAAATGTTTAAGGTAGCTTTTATTGTGTGAATAAGTAAAACAAAAGGAGAAGTCTAAATACCAACAATACAATAAAAGCATTGTAGTTTTTTAAGTTTTGGAACACACATGTATTGTTCTTGCACTCAGGGATGGTGCAGAGATGTAATATTTTTGCTAAGATGCTGATATATAGTGCAACAGATGAGGTGAGCTTAACACTGCAGTATGGATATTGGACTTTTATTAAATCCAAGGAAAGCATGCAGCACAACCTGCAGTACAATTACTTCATGGAATTTAAAAATAAATATGTTGGGCAGCTAGTGAGAAAATCAGCAAGGAATACTAAAGTATTACTGGATTTCTCATAAGAGTCATTAGTACAGCTAGGAAGTGATAATGTGATTATTACCCATCGTGACTAGCCTGCCAAGTATAATTTTATTAAAAGGCTGGAAATTCTGATGTTTTATTATTTTAATTCTTTTTGTATCTTAAGATGTTTTATGAGAGAATTACAGCTTGTTGCAGTAATGGAACTATCTGAACTCTGTCTGTGAGTTAATAGCCGGCTTAAGGAAATGGGTTAATTTATTTGTGGATTCTTTCCAGCTGGAACAGTTTGAGAGCACTATTGGGTTCAAACTGCCAAATCACCGGGCTGCTAAAAGGTTGTGGAAGGTTTGTGTGGAGCACCATACTTTCTTCAGGTAAATGGTAACTCTCTGCTTCCCCCGCTTTGCCAGATATGCTCAGATCTTTCTTTGGAAAGATATGAGGAAAGTTGAGACGATTTCCCCCCTAATTTCTCAGTCCAGTTGCACCTCTTAGATAGAAGGCTACCAGTTGTGCATCGCAAATTACCAATTCTGAAGGTCTCAAGTACAATTAACAGGTTTATTTAGACTTTCAGAGTATGGAACTAAACTAGTGATCCTATGTAAAACTTGATGAGGGATCAACTCTTCGGAGTCACCACCTAGAAATCCACTGTGCTTCTCCACAAGAAGCCATCAGGGCTCGAGAGTAATCTTCATTCACTTCGCTATTCAGAATATTCTGCTGAGTGTAAATAATTACAGCTGAATTATTGCTTATTTTTAAGCCAAATTCACAGTCATTCTTTAAAGAACAGGTAATCACTTTAACAAGAGACTAGTATTTGTTTATATAATAATAACAACCATCTATGCCTTTTTTCCCCAGTAACTGAAAAATATAAAATTCTGAATTGGTCATTGAAACTGTGGTCTATTTGTAAATGAGCACTTTAACAATAAGCCACAGAGTTGTTTCTCTTCCTACTTCATCCATTGAAAAGGAATTTGAAAAATCATCGTTTGATTTTTAGAATAGCACAAACTCCATGAGGGAGAAGCCCAGGAGCCACAGATTTAGGTTGAATCCATTATGCATTGAATAGGCATTGAATCTGAGGTTCTTGCTCCAAATGAGCACAGTAACTAGGGTATGTAAAAGGTAAGCTTTCTCTTTCAGCAGCCTGGTTTTTATTTTAAAAAAAGCAATTGTGTTTTATGTGAGATGCAATCCTGTCTCTTCATACCTAGTCTAAGCTGAATATATTTGCTAGACTGAGACCTTCAAAGAACTTGAGAACATGAGACCTGAACAGTTCATTACTTCATTACTCTCTCCCTGGATGGTCTTCAGTATTCCAATTTTCATTGAATGTAGAATATTCTTGAATGCTGTATAGGATTTGTGCTGAGATATGCAGTCAGTTTCAAAATGCTTAATTTTGAAGCACTTATTTTTTTCAATCTCAATCCAAGATTTGTTTTCATGTTTGATGTAATTCACTGGTTAGGTTTATTAAGATACATAGTCCAACATTCTATTCTTTCAAAGTCTGCTTTGGCTGGTGATGCCCATTACTACAAATATAATGCAGTTCTGTCTGCCATGAAAAGTTTATCAGCACTCTTAAAATAACTCATGCAGTGGTTTGTTTTGCTGGGAAACTATTTCCTAATTCTACAGTAATAAAATGGACCTAAATAGGGAAAAAACAAAATCTTATGGAAGTCAAAAGTCCTAAACTGAGAACTACCATTTGCAAATACACATTTCTGGGAGCGTTAACATATATTAGATAAATTTACCACAGAAATTCTGACATAATAAAAATAATTGGATTTTATTCCAATCAGAAGTGGCTTTTCTGAAGCAGGAATAACATTATAATGAGAATTATGTAACAAATACTTGAAGCATTCTGTAAAATTCATATACTCTGCTGATGTCATCTGACAGAAAATCCTCAGAACCTCTCATCCTGATTTAAAAACAGCAAAATAAATCCAGCTCTATTTTTCTCCAGAGATAAAAAGCAGAAAGCAATTGCTACAGTCCAAGAGGCTATCGCTCTTCCAGAGCACGGGTAAAGCTTGTGTGTGATACCACAGAAAACTGTATTCAACCTTAATGTACATTTTTAGCTTCCAGACCCCGAAGCGTGCCCTATATAACATTATAAGCTTCCTTGTGTTTGCAAAGATTCCGTTTTTCTCAAATAATTACGTTAAGATCCATCTTCGTATAATGTATGGGAAATTCAGCCAGTGTATGAGGTTATTTATAAAAATTCGTAATGAACTATATTGAAAATGACAACCAAAAGGCATTGGATTCACTTGTATCAGCGCAGCCTTATAGGATTCCAGTAACATTTCCAAAGAGCAACAGTCTGCTGTAAGAAATCCACTCAGACTATGTATTGACATGAATCTTTGGAGGTAAGTTCAGGCTGCCACTCTGGATCTTAAGCAATGGCTGCAGAAACCCGCTTAGAATTCTGCTTTCTGAGGTTTTGAAATTTTCATGATTGTTTCAGTGTCTCCTCAGAATGTCTGAAAATGGTAAAAGCAGAGTCTTCAGTTATTTTTTGTAATTAATCTTGTAATACAAAAAAATCCATTCAAATGCCCTTAATCAGGAAGTAATTAGTTCTCTTTTTTTTTCCACGTTAAAAGATTAAAAGTTTATCTCAGCAGGGTAGAAGATAAAAATGGCAGTTAATGCTGTAGCCTTGCCAAGACTGGAAAAGAACAGAAAGAACCTTGGAAAAACCCTCTTAGCCTTCTTCCTCTTAATGCATAATGTGCTCTCTCTTGGAAATAATGTGGAGAAATACGTTGTCGCAGAGGTTGCGTAAGGCTGCTTGATAGAAGCAAGGAAGGTGAAGCTCCAGATGCTTGTGGTTTTACTCTGTAAGTGGCGTGGCCTTAGTGCAGAAGGGTGGATTAGCCTGCCTTGAATTGCGTTTTCTTTAAAAACGTGTTGGATGAAGTTGGGACTCAGGTGTGTGTGTCTGCATCTTGGGCACACAGGTTTGGAGCCTTCTGGCTCTAAAGCCGTAAACATCCTCTCTTAGACAAGGGTAACCTTCTACCCTGCTCACCCTTCTTTTTGCCAAGTGTCTGAAAATTCTTCAGTTTTGCTGAAATATCTTTAGAATGACTGTCAGTTTTCAGAAGCCACCGCTGGATACTGTCTTAACGTATGTTGGGTTGGATTCCACAAAATCAGATACTCCCTGTGCAAATGCTTCAAAAGAGTCAAACAAAGTCAACATAATTCATTTTCTCTTGCCCATCTGTGCCATCCTGAGTTGCTGATTCTGCATGAAAGCAGCTGATGTTCAGTGAGTTTCTCGTTCCTTGCAGATCCTCAAATCAAAAAGCTTTGTCTGTAATAGTCTGATGGTTTTACACAGAGGGAGACTGGGCCATGGACTGCTGCCCTGCCATGTATTTGCAGTGTTCCATTAACCCAAGGAGCAACATCAAGGACCTTTCTAGAGAAGCTGAGACTGAGGAGAGTTCCTGTAGTGATGGCTGTATCCTATCGGCAAGGATGGCACTGGAGCCAACATTGCAGATAAGGGTTAGATGAATAAGAGCTTGAAGATCTCATACTTAAGGAAATTCAGGGAGGTACAGAGGACCTGTCTCTTCAAACTCACATGATGTCAAAAACTGGTGGAACACAGCAGAATCCCTTATAGCAAATTTTGCCACGCTGTTACTAAGACTTTCTGACATTATCTCAAACACTTAAGTAAAAAACACCATACCCTCAGTAATAGCACTTGTAACTGAATCTCTTTTTCACCCTTTTCACAATATGTTTATTCTTCCCCCTCCTTACATCCAGCAAGCATCAGCTTATACAAATCTCTGAATGGCATTGTAAAGAAACTGGAGCCTGAATCTGGCTTATTAAACTTCTTACTGTTGGGTCACAACTCTCCAGCCATCTCAGTCTTTTTTCAGTTGATAACAGCCTTCTGTGCAGCTTTGAGATGCCATCCCCTGACTTTGAGGAATGGCAGCTGCCGTATTGGTACCTCGGAATATGGGAAAGACAGTGGAAGCAGGATGTATATTTTCTACAATGAGTAATATTCTGAGAGATCTGAGAGGTGTTCTACATAGACCTGTAACAGCCTCAGCTTTCTAGAAAAAATACCATTTAACCAACATAGCACCAAAAGAGAAGGATCCCAGATGCTTAGTCTGAAAATGAGATGGTTATCAGCATCACTTCAGTTCCAACTGCAAATAGTAATTAACAGGCATTGTTTTAGAAGTTCTTCTCAGAGCTTCTGGTAGAGTCCTTTCTTGGAATGCACAAATCCTGCTTGGTGAACTAAAGCTGAAGCACAATAACTAGCTTTGAAGTATGGCATTAAATACATAAAATAAAGCTTTTTTGACTGACTTTCTTCATGTTTGCTTCTTAGACTTGTATCACCAGAGCAGCCTCCGAAAGCGAAGTTTCTAACCTTGGGTTCCAAGTTCCGCTACAGCGGGCGTACGCAGGCGCAGACGCGCCAGGCGAGCAGCCTCATCGACAGACCCGCTCCCTATTTCGAGCGCACCTCAAGCAAACGGGTTTCCAGGAGCCTTGATGGAGGTAGGAAATTGGACTTATATCTTCAGTGTAACGATTGCAGTATGTGTTGTCACTCAGATGTGACAGGTATTCAAAAATGTTGATGTTATGCATGGCCAGATGGTTATATCAGTGCAATCATAGAATTTTTATGCAGCCAAGAAGCTGAAAAATACTGTATTCCTCAGTAATGAGCCTGTATTTCTCATTGCTGACATCACCATGAAGTTGTTTTGTTAAGAAGCCTTAAACTCAAAATGTTCCAGCTTACCCCAATTCACCAAATTTCTTTTGTTCTTTAATAGCTCCCATGGGTATCTCAGACCAGAGTCTGCTACGGGACTTCCCTACTGCTGGAGGGCAGGCTGCTGGAGATAAAATCCTTGACATTGAAGCTGCTGGTCAGGCCAAGTTAAAAGAAGGTGGTAGAGAAGAAGATGGAAGCCCACTCAAAACTCCACAGCTAGAATTGCCTCAGGATGGAAAGGTATGGCTGACTTTCACACCAAAACTATTTGCTCATGTGGTGTCCACGTGTGGTTATTTAGTGCCTGTCACTTCTAAGCATTGTACAGAACATGGTTTTATAATATTGAAGGAAAATTAAAGTACTTTCTGTAGGTTTAACTTAACATAAGTGTACGTAAGTGAAAGAGAATACAAACTTCTGAAAGGCACTGACAGAGGGTTTCTTCTATTGCTACAAACTTAATTTGAATTCTCGGTAAGCTTGCGTGAACTTTTGAAACATATTTCAAAGAATAAATAATGTTTTATTCATTGCCTTAGTTTGTTTAGACTTAAAAAAACCATTGTTGGTATATCTATAGTTGTGTACATTTTGCAGAGTTGGGTGTATTATGACTGTGTTTAATTACAGACAACAGTATTGTTTCAGTAGCCACTGCAGAATTATTTCGTCCTCTAAACTTGTATGTTGACTGAAGCATAGATTTCTCTGAAAAGTTTTGGTCTGTTCCTGTTGCAAACAGCCATTTACTTGCTTGTTTCAGCTACTGGGGGAATAGGTCAAAAAATTAAATTTAGATCTTGTGTGATTTGATGTAAAAAATTTCCTTCCAAAGTGTCAGCTAAAATCTGCTGCTCTTCTCTCTTGGAGATCATTTCTTTTTCTGGCAGTTCTCCAGAACTTTCTTTCCTTTTTAAAGAGTAATTTTGTTTTCCAACATTTTTGCAAGTTAGCTACCCATTTGATTCCTAGGGGAGCTGCTGAGTTCCTCTGTGCCATTCTCATCTTTCCACTGCATTCGAGTGTAGCAAGGGAACAAATACCAGCAGTTGCGCTTTCCTGGCAAGTTGAAATAATTTTGGATTACCCTAGGAAAAAGGCACACAGAAAGATTCTTTATGGGAGAAAAATGGTAAAATAAATTCCTACATTTTGAGTGGTGATAATGGTTAAAATGGTGATGCTCCCTTGTTTTCAAGGTGGCCAGTATATTTTGATATTTTAATCAACAGAAGAAAAAAAGCAGTATTTTGGGAAGTTGTTCCAGGAGGCTGTTGAGTAAGGTTTTGTTACACGTGCCAATTCTGTGAACAGCTTGCTTTCCCCTCTAGCACAGATATTTCTTTTCCTTTCTGGCTCTCTTTAAGCCTTAAAGGAAATGGTTATAAACCCGAGAATCAAAGTGCCAGCTTGTCTTCCCTGTACTGCACTGTCCCCTGACCTTTCTGCCAGAGCTTTGAATGTCTCTCTGCTTCTCTCTCTTGTCACTGACTATTATGGTTCAAAAGCGCCCAGTTCTTTACAGCCTGAGAACAAAACAATACTAATGGGTTCCTTTCATAATCCACAGAAGTAAACAAGTTGGCTGCTGGTAAAACACACGGGGATTTCTATTTTATTTGGCATGTCTATTGCGTTAGTAGAGCTATCCCTGCTTCTAAGTAAAAATTTTCACTAACTAATAATTTCTTTTTTTTCCCCCTTCTCTTGTGCCTTCAAACTTGCATTTTGTTGTGCTTTCATTTTCCACCGTGCACAGAATTTTTTTCTTCAGCTCACTCACGTGCACCCATCGTCACAACCCGCCCATGCTGTGTCACCCCATCTCCCAAACCTGTCACCTGTCCCTGAGATGGACGTGCTTTCAGATATTTCAGAGGAAGATCCCTTTGGGGAGCCCCTCCATACCATCCCAGACATCTCAGAGTGCAATTCCACGAAAGAAACACCAGACGCTAATAAAAATGAAATAGCTTTAGCGAATAATCCCTTGGAATCTGTGAGACCCGTAGCTAGTCGAGGCTCCCCTGCTGTAGAGGGAAAAATCCATACTGCGAAAAATGACTACACAAGCACTGAGTTGCGTGTCTCCTTCAGCTTGATCAGATGCTTTTCTTTTAGTTTCCGTTCGCTGCTGGATGAGGATGGTTATCTTACTTTTCCCAGCCTTCCTGATGTTTGCATCTCTTTCCTCCCACCTGGCCTTCAGCACTATATTCCTATTACCTCTCCTTCCTTCATCCCCTCTTTTCTCCTTATCTTCGTGCTGCTTCTCTCAGCTTTCCAGTCTATTCCTTTTTCACTCACATTTTCCCTTCCTCTCGCTCTGTCCCTCTGCTACCTGGAGCCTAAGGTGACTTCCTTTAGTGCCTCTAATGACAATGACTCGAATGACAAAGCAGAGGAAGAGGAGGTGTGTAATTTTCGTGCTTAAATATTGACACTTGCACATAGCTTTTACGCTTGCTCAGTTTTGCACACTTCCTAGTATAGGGATACATCTATGTACATGCCTGTATATATATAAATGCACACACACGTGTGTATATCTGTATCTTTTTAACTTTTCTTATTTGTGGAAAAAGTACCATTACAGGATTTTAGTCAATGGATAACTGTTTTTTCAGAATTCCTACAGCGTGCATAATTTCATCAGATTCCACAGATACTGAGCTGTAGGTAGAGTTGCTTTGTAGTTCAAAATGTTTACGGGCACATAAATCTGAATGCTGAAAGTGCTGTGCAATAATAAATATATTATTATGTGGTACTACTTGCAAGTTGTGCTAATCGCACTATCAGTTTGTGTTAAAACACACGTCTCTGTGTGCACTGGTTGGAACACACCTCTCCAAAGTTCTGGTTAGATCTGAAAAGTGAAATTCCTAAAAACTGAATTCAGCTTTTTTGTTATTCCCCATTTCAGATGTTTCTGCTCTGCAAGGGTGTGTGCAAAGTTGAGTCCTGTCCAAGGCGCTTTTTATTTTTTTTAAGTGCTTTTATTAATCTCTAGCAGCAGTTAAGGTGGAGACAGATTTTGTTCATTAGCTGGGATTGCAGGTTGTGTCAGACTTTAGTCACTGGAGTCTGAACATCCTTTGAAATAGGCATTTAAAACTGCTGTCCAGAAACCTCAGTCACACTAATACGTTCCTCCCACCTGGCCTCTGATCATCTGGAGTCGCTGACAAAATGCCTCCTTTCTGTCCATCTGCTGTGCCAGTTGCAGCAATACGACCAGAGAAAGGTGCTTTGTTTTGCTCTTCAAAGGAATATTCCTAATATTACAGAATCAAAAAGGGGGAGGGCTTGTTACATTTAACAGACTTTGTTAAACTGATTAAATCAATACAACCTATATATTAAAAACATGCTAAATACAACATGATATCACTAAAACTGCCAGTCTAAAGTAATGAAGGACATGACTTTAAAGACTTCCTCAATTTCTCTGTTGCCCAATTCAATCCATTATTTGTAAGGTAAATTTGCAGAAAACAACCCCAGATAAATGAGACGACTAAAAATGCGATTATGAACCACATTATGCCACAGTACATGCAATAAGTAAACCCCTCTTCAAATTTATTTACTTGTGCGGCTTTGACTTCTCGGTGCATCTTTTCCTATGATTAGCAGTTGATTCCTGGGGAAAAACTAGGAAGTGGTTTGTTTTTTAAAGAATGCTGTTCCTTAAAGCATTCAGAATTACTCGTAGGTAGGATATGAAGATTAGCTGCCATTCCCAACAGAGTGCATTCCAGTTTGAGGAAGAATTTATTCATCTAAACTGGAGGACGGGGTGCAAATAGCTCATCCCAAGCCAGCAACATTCTTAAAATAATTAGGACAGTTTGTAACTTCAGTATTTAGGTGTTCGATTTGCCTCCTAGACCATCTCACCAAAAGAGCTCATGCATTAGATTCCGTTTTCCCATCAACTTGTTGCAGAGTTTAAGGCGCTTACCATAGAAATTACGCATATCATTTTTTTTTGTCTTTACTCATTCTTAAATTTCCATCTGGCAAAAACACGGAAAAGTACAGCAAGGAAGGGACGTAGCCTGCAAATTCCATTTTTCATGTCACTTATGCCAAATATTACTTCAGCCATTCTACAACAATGTAGGTGAAGGAAGACCAAAGTCGCTTAATAATTTCAACAACATCTGGGGCCGAAACAGTAAAGGTCTGTAAATACAGCACGTTTTGCAGCATTTACAAAGAGCTGAAGCCTCGGTGTAACTCTAAGCGTATTTTAACAGTTCCTTTTCTTGATAATTTGCTGCGTGCTCACGTAGGTGGAACCTGAAGAGGAGGAAGAAGAGCAGAAGGTGCACGGTTGTTTTTTATTTACAATTAAATCTGACTGTAGCTGCCTGCCTTGTTTGCGCCCTAAGTTTTCTGTGGATTTAATTTGAATAGTGCCTTTTCATCTTATTATTTTATTTCCTTTATTTAACTTTTTATTTACTTGGTGGTACATTTTATGTTCTTTTCTTTTTTTTTTTTCTTTTTGTGTGTGGCTTAATTTCACAGAGCAATTCCTTGAGAGTAGACGGGGAAAATATTTATGTCAGACATAGCAATTTAATGTTGGAGGTTTGTATATAATATATAAGAAGCACTTTTCCTTCTCACGGGCTGCCAGGCTGCATGGGATGGGAGGCCACTTGCAGGCTGTTACGGACACAGTGCATGAAGTGCATGGGGGAAAACCAGCTTGGAAACGTTGCATGTTAGCATTCTAGTTTCTGAGTTTAAATAAAAAAAAAAGCCCCCAAAACAACAAAACAAAACAACCAACCACCAAAAAAATCCAAAAAGAAAACAACCCCTCAGCTTGAATGTTGAATGTACATTTTGTGTATTTTTGCTGGATGTTCTCAAGGTGGCAACTGGGAATAATAGCCCTATTTAGATAAAGCAAACACACAGGTGCAATTCATAATCCTAAATGGGTTTTTAATACATTGTTCCTCAGTGTCTGCATCTTCTGTTGAGCAGGGTTTCTAGTTTTCACCAGTTTAATCGTTTTTTATCAAATATATTTACTGAATAAAGAGTAAGGCACAAGCAGTGATAGAAATACAGAAAAACTAATTCTGCTTCTGATGCTCATTGATTTTAGGAGCTTTGAGAAATGTATGTGAGGATGAGATTTTTAAGGGGAATTATTAGATACACTTCTGAAATCTTTGCCTCTTTTTTTATTTATTTCACTTTTCAAATGGAAGTAATGCTTGCTTCCTGAAGGTTGGTTTTCATTGAAGATGAGCAACAACAACGAGCTTTGAACAGTGTTAGTGTGTAGTGCTTTGTCACTGAAGCAGAGATTTTTATAACAAGAATTTCCATATGGTCTTTTAATCTGGATTATTTTATCAGAATGTAGTTATTAATTAATGACATTTAACTTGTGTTAATAACATAAACCAGTAACTGCAGAAATTTTACAAAATCCTACTCTGCTGTCTTTAATGTATTTCATTCATCCAGATGGGGCTATAAATAATTCCCTTTGTCACAAAACCTGTCTTTTCAGAAATCATTGGTTTTGTTCAGTGATAAGGATGTGTATGGATCGCAGTAACCCAACTAATACGTCTTTTGGCTTCTTGCAGCTTTTGATCACTATTGAAACTTTGCTTATGTGTAACTTTACTAAAGCACTGAAAGCGTGCATTGCGTAACTCTGCTTTATTTAAGTCCAAGAAACGTGCCTTGTGTCAAGCCAAAACAGGTTTTAAAATGATGATGGGATTGTTACGAGCTTTAGCTGGGTCACAGAATGCCTTTGGCATAAGGTTTTACTTCACTCAGAAAATACATATTTAGGGGGACATTTTTACTGTCTCATTTGTTCATCCTGGATTAAAAGCAAAGCATTGGTCCTGTGACAACAGGAACCTCCCGAGTTGCCAGAAGGGGAAGGGTTCTTTGTGCTGGAAGTGCATGTGGGAATATTTGCAGAATTAGGAAATAGATGCGCAGCACCAAACTCTTGCTGGGGCTGAACGTGCTTCAGTGAAAGAAATTAGAAACTAATGAGTTTGTATTGAGTTTGGATTTTTCATGACTGAAGATGGGGTGTCTTTGCGTTGGGAGCACTGACTATAAAAATCTGAACCAAAATGTTACATGTCCAAATATTCTGTTACAGAGTATATAAAATCTTTGGACAAAAACCAGATGTTTTCCCTAAATTACCTAAAATATCTAAATTACATTCATTATTAATCATTCAAATTACTTCATTATTAATTACATCTATGTTGATCTTATCCCGATTTAATCTTTATTCTTTTGATTTTGTGCTAAAAATGGATCTGAGGCTTAAAACTTGAATTTCACCACAGAATACTGAAAAAATATTCTTGTGACAGAGCGTGCATCAACTGCAGAGGATTTTCTTGAGTCCTGACATGCTGGAAGGAGGACAGATTCTGAAAGCAGAGTGAAGTCTGCTCTTCCCACCAAAGCCACCTCCCTGAAAGGAGGGTGTAGCCGGGGGGGTCATTCTCTTCTCCGAAGGAATAGGTGATGGGACAAGAGGAAACAGCCTGAAGTGGCACCAGGGGAGGTTCAGATTGGAGAGTAGGAAACATTTTGACACTGAAAGGGTTATGAAGCCTTGGAATGGGCTGCCCAGGGAAGCAGTTGAGGCACCATCCCTGGAGGTATTTAAAAGCCGGGTTGACATAGTGCTTAGAGACATGGGTTAGTGATGGTTTTTATCAGAGTTAGGTTGATGGTTGGACTCGATGATCTTAAAGGTCCCTTCCAACCCAGACAATTCTATGATTGTATTTAAAGGAGAATGAATTTCCAAGAGAACTAAACAGATAGATTTTTGCCAGCTTAGCAGAACAGTTATATTTCTGTGTAGCTGCTGGTCCTTCTGTCTGCACCTGCATCTGGGATAAAAAGAAGACAAGCTGCTTGTTATTTGATCCAGGGTGCTACAGCTTGGCCTCAAAGGGCCAGCACAAAATCTAATTCAGTGTTCATTCTGTGGTGTCCCCTTTGTAGCTGCCATTTAGAGAAAGCACCTCCTTGGCATCAGTGTGGACAAAACCATCCCTACCCGCGCGCTGTGTCTGCACTCGGGTTCTTAAATGTGGAATTATCAGATACTAGGCTTTAAGTCTTTAAATCTGATTCTTCCAGTAATTTTAAGCCTACGTGATGGGCACAATGAATAGTGTCTCTGAAGTTAAGTGGGTGTTAGTTGCTCGCATCAATATGCCCTGGAGTAAAATGTTTTTATAATGCTTCTTGGGTTGGGCTGTTCGACTGCCTTCAGTACCGGTAGTTGTGCAGTATCCCAAAATGCTTGCTTCTGTGCTTGCACATTTTAGATGAAAGCAAGCAACTACTAGAAATTGTTTCACAGGGCTAGTAGTTTGATGTTTTGGATGAAAATAGCCCTCTGTTAAATAACCATGTACAACATTATCTGGCCTTTGCCTTAAAACGTGGAGGAAGCAGTATATGAGTGAACCTTCATTACAAAAACAAAACCAACAAAATCTTAGTTCCCTTTTAGCCTTAATTTTTTTTTATTTTAAGGCACTCCAAAGACGAATAGCTCTCCAGACACAAGGCACTTTCCTTGGTTGGGTTTCTTTTGTTGTTTTTGTTTGTTTGTTTTTTTCATTTAAGTTTGCTTTTGTTGTCGTGTTTTGTCCCTACTTTGTTTTACCTTGCGGGTTGCTAGGACCTGGATAAGACCCAGGACGACTTACTGAAACACCAGGCTAGCATTAGTGAGCTCAAGCGCAATTTCATGGAATCCACACCCGAACCTCGCCCAAATGAGTGGGAAAAGCGACGTATCACACCTCTGTCCCTACAGACACAAGGGGTATGTCACTGCCGACGCTCCTCCGCATGCGTTTCCCTACAACCCTCTATGTCAGACAGTAAATGCAGTTTGTCCTTTAGATTAACCCTTCTTTTGGCTAATGTAGTATTTGTTTATACTAAGTATACTTAACTTTTTACCACTTACCATTGGACCTGACTGTAAATAATGCGTGGAATTTTATTCTTCTGCAAGAACAACTGAATGAGAATCACTAGAAAAAAGAGGTGATGGCAGTATTTTCCTGTGTGTTAAGGACAGCTTAAATTTCACTCTGATTTACACAGATGGATGGAGGTAACTTTTCAGTGACAGTAGAGCTTTTCCCTCCTTTTCCCTCTCTTTAACTCTTCATAGACAGCCTGTGCGTAAACCCGCTCACAGCCCGTGTGTTGTTTCGGAAGGATCTTATTAAGATCAGTGAATTGACAGTGTTGACTTCTTCAGGACATATTTAATCCAGTTGTTAAAATTTACTGACCTTAGTCTCCAAAAGTCTGTCAAATGAATTTACCTGCATTTTTTATACCTACTTCCTGACTGAACCTCAAAACAGCAGTTTGGAAAACAATTTTTCTACAAATATCCTGAAGGCTGCTGGCAAGAAAACTACCCCAATACATTTCTCTTGCTGTTGTTAAACTTTTAGTTTTATGAGGAGTTATTTGCTGCTTCTTTCATATAGTAGAAGAACATACCAGTCTTCGAAAGCAATCAGTTTATCTTCTGTTGTTATCCTTTTCTTCCACCATTGTTCCCACCTCCTAAATGTATTGTTGTCCTATCCCATGAAATTCTTAAATAGTCTCTTCAGTCCCCAGAGAGGTGAACTTTCAATTAAGCTTGCTTGATGCTACCTAATGATTTTGGTTAATAAGACATTATTAAGATACTTGGGCAATCTGAGCTGTGAGTATGTGCATACAGATACTGCGGTCACTGATGCCATGAATCGCTTCTTTAATGACTATTCTGTTAATTTATGGTTGTTGCTGAGAAATTACTCCTCAGATTTCTGAGGAGGTACCTGAAGATTTCTACGCATAGTGTTATATGCAGAGGTACAAAAGCTGGTCAAAATTTCAAATGCCCATGACACATTGGTTTATTTACTAGCTATAAATATACGTTTGGTTAAAATAGACATATACGTAAGAGCGTAACTTATTTTTTGTTATGTGGTTGTATTTTCTACGTTGACTTCTTTGTATTGAAGTTGAGGCCCCTCCAAGTTCTTTTACCTCTGGGGTGGTTTTTTTTTCCTCATCTAGTATGTTGTGTCACTTCAGGTGGTTTGGTTTTATGTTTATGTGTTGTATGTGTCTGTCTCATTGCTTGTTGATTTACGCTGGTTTTATAAATAAAAACCAAATAGAGAAAAGGAGACCACATTTTCCAAGTGAAAGCGCTGCCTGGGAAGGAGAAGCAGTGGACTGCAATGCCATGGATTGCTGGAGCAAAACCAGAGGAGACCGATAAGGTGGCTGCCCTGAAACCTACTGCCTTTTTGCTGTGTCTGCTCTGGGCTGGCTTGAGCACTTCTTTCTTTTTCTTTTTTTTCCCTGACGGAGATAATTTTTTTTTTTTTTTTTTTTTTTAAGCCAGTACTGAAAGGAGAATGTTGAGTTGTAAACCAGGATCTGTGAGTGTGTGTGTGTATATATATATGCACATACATGAATACCAGCAACGTTGTACTTAAACACCACACTAGCTGGGAAGCTCCAAAGGGCTACTATTTGAAAAGAAAACCAGTTTTTTGCCAGAAAATCACTGTATTTTATGTGACTAGGATGACAGCAAAATTTGGATTTCCATTCTGTATGGAAATAATTGTCTGCAGTTGTTTGAGACTTCACAGAAGAACTTTTGCTTTAGGTGTGCACTATGTAATTGTTACTCCAATTAATAATGCTGTAGAAGCAGCCCAGTTCTGAGCACCTTCACGCTTCCCTGCCTCGGAAAAGAGGGAGGTCTTCTTCCCCGTAAGCTGGTTTAACATCAGTGCAGTGAAAAACACTGTATAACCAGCGGGTCTGCTACCAGTGTGACAGTGATGATGGGTAGCAATTGTGACGTGGCTTTTTTACATCACTTTTGGACTATTTTCCACCCCGTAGGACCTGGGACAAAAGTCGGTTCATGTGAAGCTGTCAGTCCTGTTTCAGTAACCTACATAAATACAAGGTTCTGGGAAAAAGTGTATTTCCATGCCAAATTATTTACTGATGGATGTAGAGAATTTTGTCCTCAAGTCTTTTGTTACCCCCAATTTATAAACTTGCTGGTATCAGTTAGACTGACGGGTTGCTCAGTCCTGTTCCTGGGCTGTGTGTTCCCTTGCCTGTTTTTTAGGATAGCTGGATTAGAGAGGAGAGCAAAGCAGGACACCGCTGCTAATATTCTTTCTTTTCTTCCTTCTTTTGCTCCAGCGAAAATACTTGCAAATAAGTCCTTTTTCTGTGTATGAGAAGTGTTATTTTGGGTACATCCCATTTGTGCCACTGTTTGTGTATCACCGCACTCCCACAAACGCACAGCATCTGTGACTTAATTACAACAGAAATGGTGACACGTTGATATGTTTGTCACAAATAAAGATGTGAAATGTTATGTTATGCACACCTGCAATATTTTTTTAATCCATTCCTCCCACCCCCTGCTGCCTGTATACAATATTTCATGTTAGTGTATATGACTATGTACCAGAAGGAATTTACCAGGAATTTAAACATCTTCGCAGGCTGATACGTTATTTTAACTACAGTAATTTGATGCAAAGTGCCAATTCTATCTATACACATAATCATTTTTACTAAATGCCTCCTCAGGGAACAGGGGTTACGTTATCAAACAAATTGTGTGATTTGGATTTTCCTTTTAAAATATTAGAAGTCCTAAAAATTTGAAGGTGGTAAAATGCAGAGAGATGGGTGGTATGTGCCTGTCTTTAATTATATACCTCTTGGGGGGGAGGGAGAGAGAGAGATGCAGACAGTTTGACCACATGCAGATTATTTTTATTTTCACCACCTTTTTTTTTTGTTTTTTACTGCTTTTAGTGTTTGGAAAACATGATGCCAGAGTTTGGTAGAAGGAGAATCATGAGCATTTATTGGGCGCAGGGAAGTGGGGGTGAGGGGCACATTGCCCCAGTGGACACTGAGCGGTGCATTAAATGTTCTGTGCCACCTTTGAAATATTTTACTGTAGGGAAAAAAAAATATAGGGGTTCTTTTTTCTTTCCCTTTTCTTGTTCTTCTGCATGCCGTATACATGTGGTGTAGTGTCTGCGCAGCTTCTGTCGCTTTGGATTCTACGTCGCTGCTCACTCGGCGAGTCCACGTGGAAATGAATCTTCTTGAATGTTGTCAAAATGTGTGTTGTGTCCCTCTTGGGTATTTGTTACGTTCTTGGCCTTTTATTTTAACTGCTTTTACTTCCGACTTAATACAAGAGCTCCTGGAAGGAAAACTGGAATAAAGACTTTCGGCCTTTTCAGAGGCTTCTGTACCCACGTGAATGTTAAAAGTTTGTTTTACCATACAGGTTTGTTTTACCATACAGATTTATAGCCCAACAGAAAACAGACCAGATTACGAACCTCATTTATGCTTTAAAGCAACGTATTCTTTTATGTGTGTTTGAATAAAACAGCTTCTCCCAGTAGAATGGGAAAGGCTTTTGGATAAGAGATTCTGTAATAGAAATTAATTTCCTTAGGTTACTTAAGCATTTGAAATATATATATATATTAACCCCCCCATATATTATAAAGGACATCTCATTTCAGCATTGTGGGTATGTGTTGTTCCAAGCAAACGGTCTGACTGCCCTGAAACTCTGAGCCAATTAGGCAGTAGAAGGTGCCAAAAATGGATTTTTAAATGGGAAAAATCCCAGTAGTAAATAGAGAATTGCTGCCTAAGTGCACTGTCCTGTTTGGAAAATGCGTGGAG
>JAHREE010000237.1:58645-74863 GCA_033628505.1 Tringa tobata
CACCCACCCCCCCGGCCTTAAACACGCCAAAAGGCTGGCCTCAGACTATTCGCCGGGGGCTCGGATTAGCGGGGAGAGGGAGATAGCCAGTCGGAGAGCCGAGCTGCGGGTCTGCAACACTCCGGAAATATTAAATCAGCGCTCATTTCAGCTTCCCCAGAAACATTAATCAGTGCTCATTTAAGCTTCCCCAGGAACGCTGGCTCGCCCTCTTGTAGGTGCTTTGCTGAGTAAACAGCCCTAAAATCTAGTATTAAGTCACAGATGATGTGTTGATTATTTTTTTTTGGTATTCTTATCGTTTGCGCTCAAGTTTTGCTGCAAGCTGGTGGCTAAAAAGCTCCGTAAGATCAAAAACCTCCCTAATGCAGAATTCACGGTGGGCTTTCAGGGATATCCATCCCAGATTATTTTGTTACGGAACAAATACTAATATAACTGCTTTAATCTCATCATTTTGCCTTCAAACTGAATCCTAATAGGATCATCTTGGTAATTGTGTATTGCTGTTCTGACATACCACCCTAAACAATCTTCTTGTTATCTGTTAAGTTTTATAAAGTAACAGAGCAGAGATGAACAACTAATAAAATCTTAAAGTCTTTTTTTATTTTCTATGACGATAAACTGATAGTAGAATACTAAATAGCTTTTTTTCCTTATTAATTCCTGTTTTAACTAAGAGAAATAACTGCCTTAGCGTTACTGGCCAGTGCACTCATGCTTTTATTTTCAGTCTTCCATAATTAAATTCTTATCCCAATTAATAATGTCCATAATTCTTACCTACTTTTGAACGGAATGTTTCAGTGAAGTGGAAGGAGAGGAGTGTAGTTCTATGTGATCTTGCCGTGAATGCGCAGTCTCTGTTTAGCATCATGTATGTACGTTCTTAGAAGCTTGCTTGGAGGATGTTGTACTGTTGGAAAGGGTTATGCATTGATTTTTGTCCTCTGATTGCTTTTTGTTTCACAGAGACATGCTTCCAGAACAGAAGGGCCTTGTACTGGAGTCAGCGATGCTGATAAGGTTCTACTGATTTTTTTCCATCGTTAAATTTGGCTCTAACTCTTCCAATCCATCTTCATTCATTCTTTCCTTCCTTTTTCAGTTAACCATCACAACCATCTTTTGTCTTCCACATGACATGAACCAGCCATCAGCTAATTTTGTTTCCGTCATTTTATTTTATTCATGTACTCTACTTTTTGTTTTTCCTCATCCGTGTTTTTTGTGCAGAGTTCACATGAGACTCTGGACATAGTGGAGGAGAAGAAGCAGGCAGAGGTTGGGATAGAAGAAACACTAGTCGTAGACGAGACCAACAAAGGGAAAATGCAAGTTTCCACTGGTGCTGGGGAGGCATGTAAGGTGGAGCATCTCTCAAAAAAGGACTCTTCATCGTTGCCATCAGATAGTAGCAGCAGCAGCAGCAGCAGTAGTAGTGAGAGTGAGGATGAAGAGGTGGGAGAATACCAGCCACGTCCTAGGGCGATTGAGGAAGTCATCAGGGAAGAACAGGAGGAAGAGGAAGATGTGAAAAGGAAAGAACATGAAGAAAAAATACAGCATGTGGAAGCCACGGCAGAAGGCAGTAAACTAAATGTGCCAGTCGAGCACACGCAAGTTACAGCTGAAGATTTGGTCCAGGAAAATGCAGTTACCATAGCTACAGAAGAAAAGAATTTGTCAGAGGAAGTTAAGCAAGATTTAGGTGAAGAAAAAGAGGAAGAACAGCTCAAACTCAATGGAGATGTGTCTCATGTTGACATTGATGTTGCACCACAAATAATTTGTTGTTCTGAGGTAAATGGTAGAACAGTTTGACAACTAGATTAAGCAGAGGTATTTCTTGGGGTGAAAATGTGCCTGCCTTTCTTCTTCTCCTATTCCTCCAACTCTTCAGGCGTCCAACAAGATGCAGATCATTTGGAAGGGGAAACCATTGATGAGCAGTGAAATTCTGTCTCTTTCACTTATGGTTTCTGACTTTTTTTGCTAGAAAAATCACCAGTAAGGCAAACCTTCCGAAGACTGACATCTCCTTTTTGTCTCCCCCTTATTTTATACGCACATACATAATGTATATTTATTATTTACGTGTCTCCAATGTTTTAAGTTTCGTCTTGTCTATTTGTCAATTGTTTTTGACACGTCCATGACATGTCACTGTGATTGGAAAGCTATTGGCAATTGAAATTAGAAAACACCCATCACAAATTTTGGTTCCTTTTTTTTCCCCCCCCTCATTACTCACTGATTTTCTTGGGGTTTTTTTTGTTGGTTTTTTTTTTTACTTTTAAAAAATGTCATGTATTTATATACTAAAATAAAGGGATCTAGACTAAAGGGATGAAGTGTATAACAGGATCTTACTATGAAGTAGGTGCAGTAGATATTTAGGGAGGTGTGCATGGGTTCCAGTCACAACCAGTTAATTTTAGCCAAGCAAGGTTAAAGGGTTCGTTACTGGGCATACTTTATAAAGAAGCAGAAAGGGAAAAAATAAAGCACAGGGGTGCACCTCTTTGTCAAGTTGGCATGATCGTCTGCTGAGTTTTTCAGCAATTGAGTGGGTTTTTTTCCTAGTTATCGACCTGCTTGTTCTTGTCATGGAAAAGGAATTGTAAAAATGTAGAAGGAATTTATTTTCCCCCTGGGGTTTCCCCCATGTGCATCCAAATTCAATGGGAGACAGCAACTGATCATCTAGAAAAATATCAAAAGGCTTTACTAGACTTTTTTGCTGTGTTTTAATTTCTTAAATATATTGGAAATCTGCTCCAATAAGCTGTCACGAGTTCAGTGGCTTACAGACCCCTGGTTCTTTGCTTTGTGATACTGCAGAGAACACAAGTAACTCACTCTGCGTGGTTAAAATGGTTTTCTAGGATTGTTGTCAAAAGAAGCCATTGCTTTCCAGAATTAATACGTTGAATGTAGACAGCTTAAAATCCGGTTTTCAAAGTTGGTTTTCTATTCCAGAAGTAGTACATATTAAAAAATTTAAACATTTATGTAATTTCTTTGGAATTTCTAGTCATTATTTGCAGTTTGACAGCGCAATGGTAGATATTTTCCCAGATTAAGTCTAATATGAAGCTTAGCCATCAGAGCTAGCTCTCAGTATCTTTATGCACACTAAGATATTTTTTTTTTTCCCCCACTGATGCTATTTTAAACATTTTCAAAACCTGTGTTGCAGCTTGGTTTTAGCAGTTGCTTTCTGTGATGTGTAGTGTTGGCTGAAGCACAGACCTTCGGCGAGGTTATTAGGAGAGTTAATTTTCCCGTAGACAATAGAGGGCTGGTGTATTATTAGTCTTCATTTCACTTTGCTTAGTTATTACGTGCTTTTCAATTGGGAAGGCAGTCAAATATTTACCTTGCAATTACGATTTGGTTGTGTTTTCTTGGTCCACTTTACAAACCGCCTTCTGTCTTTGGAATTGATGGGTTATTTCTTGCACCGCAGCCTCCAGTAGTGAAGACAGAGATGGTCACCATTTCAGATGCCACACAGAGAACTGAAATCTCCACTAAAGAAGTTCCAATTGTTCAAACAGAAACTAAAACGATCACATACGAATCTCCACAGGTATGGTGGCTGGGTTATATTGTTTGCAAGCCAGTTTTTATTCCCATTACAAAATAGATAATGTCCAAAAAATACTTTTTCAAAACCCTGTACTTTTTTCTAGTAGCTGAGCTTATGCTTTGGCTGTGAATTAGGTGAGTGAAATGTTTGTAGACAAAGCAGTGTTACTTCTGAAGTTCTAAGTGCTGTTTGTTTGTTTTTAGTTTAAGGGCTTCATTGCTGTCTGCAAATGTATAACTCATTTTTGTATCATGTAACTTTGATCATAAATTTTCCACAAGAATGAACCGTAACAACAGTCTTAGACAACTCAGTAAATTTGGATGGCCTCTCTTTAGATTGCAGTTCTAACTAAATTAAAGAATGTATTTAGTAAGAAAGCTAGCCTTTCCTCCTATGAAAACAAAGCTTTTAAATGCCAAAATACAAAAATACTGATTTTTTTTTTTTTTTTTTCCTTACAGTTTGATGGCAGTGCTGGTGGCAACGCTGGTGTGCTGCTGAGCGCGCAGACAATTACATCAGAGTCCATTTCTACTACCACAACTACACACATCACAAAGGTAAAATAAAATAATGTCTCTCTGAACTAAAATTAACCCCAAACCCTCCAAATCAAGTCTTACGTGAATTTTCTATCTGCTAATTTATTGAAGAAGGCTGACTGGAAATGAATTGGATTCATTCCAGGCATGTGTGAGAGTTTATCTTTCTGTAGGCAGATTTTTGAATGGAGAAGCTCTAATGAATGAGCAGGAATATCTGGGAACAGGACAGGAAAAAGAGAGACAAATATGTTTAGGTATTTTAGTACTTCACTTAGGTCTTATTTCTGTGTTTGACAAATGAGTGTGTACCTAAATTTTTACAGTTTCAGTCCTGTTGTCACTCACTGATACCTCACAGAATCTTTGTTGATGGAACTGGTTTGTCTGAGGACCCTGCGAACGGATGAACCGAAGCGGTGTTTTCTCAGCCTTTGTGTTGATGATCTTTGTGCTGTTGGTTTAGAGCATATTTAAAAACAGACCATACCACTAGGTTACTTTGCAAAGCTATACATTGCCAGAGTATGTTAGAACTACCAAAGTGTGGTGATGATTATTTTTATTATTGATTTATGTAAACATTTATCAAATTTCAGGTGTGCCCCAACAACATAAGTTTAAACACTTGGCTTTGAACTCTTAAAATAGTTTTCCAAGAAGATTATAGAAAGCGTTATTTGGGGTCAAGCTAAAGGGAAGAGGGAGATGTAAGGTGAGAATTTGGGAATTTTTGCCCCCAAGACAAGAAGTTTGACATCATCGCAGAATACAACAATAATTCACCGCTCACCGGATATATATTCAATATATATGTATTCTAAGGATGGTAATATTCTTAGGATTGAAAGTTGTAGTTAAAGAATGACAGTGGAAGGATGATGTAAGAAAGTTGTCAGATAAGTCACATGAAATAAAGTAAGATTAGATTTTAAAATGTTTATGTTTTGTTTTGCAGACTAGAATTTAATTTTAGAATTTAAAATGTGTATGTTTTGTTACACAGACTGGTCAGCAGGTCCTTTTCAGTCTCCTGCTCCCTTTAGGAATCATTAAGCCACCACCATTTTAGGGGAAAGTCTTTATTCAAGAAATTGTGCTACCAGAGCTAGAGGGGGTAAAAAAAAAGCGCACGTTTACTTGTGAAGTTCACATGTAAAATAGTGCTGCTCTTTGAAAGGAACCATTAGACAAAATGGTTTTGGTCTCATCTTCTACTTAAAAAATTACTGGGATTACCCTAATGCAGCAGATCCTTATCTTTTCTTACCAGCTGCTTACTGTCAATTCAAAAGACTCTCTGAACTTTCTAAACTAACTTTCTATTTTACATCCCAAACTGTTCATTATACGTAAAGTCACCTGCCAAATAGTTTTGATATTCTAATGGTGTTCTTAAAAGAATTATCTTGGATCTTTTCTAATAAACTGACAGTCTCTTAAGTGGTACTTTATTCTTGTCTCTTATACAGGATGATTTAAAAAAAATAATATTTTTCTTTGAAAATTTTTTTGTAATCTAAAATGTTTTTAATCATTAGAGTAACAAACGAAGAAACAAAGCACAAAGTTATTTCCATCAGCAATGTGGAATACGTTGCAAATACCTCACTAAGGTCCGTTGTCGTGGTTTAACCCCAGCTGGCAGCTCAGCCCCACGCAGCCGCTCGCTCACCCCTGCCCAGTGGGATGGGGGAGAGAATCACAGGAGTGAAAGTGAGAACAAGTTACAGAACTGAAAAACAGTTGGTTTTTTTTATTTATTTAATGGCATAGGATTCTTCAGAAAATGAGAAGAGCCCCGTGGTGGATGGGTTGAAATCAAAGAAAAGAGTCCTGGAATTTCCTTGTTACCATGTTTATATGGTGGAATAAGCTGGAATTTCAGTTTGTCTGAGTATATACGTCTGTTTAAACTTGGGCTTCAGTAACAGAAGGAATTATCTGTTGCTTGGTTTTTATCAATTTTAGCAATTGCTGGAATTGACTAACTGTGGAACTGAAAGAGGAAAGGATGACTTAGCACCAAGAATATTTACTGCTATTGAAACTCAGTCACTCAGTATTTGCTTTAGTGCAACAGAAGGGAGTGCTTTGTGGGATATGGAATGATTACAAAGATGTTTTCTTCTTTTTTTTTGGTGCCATCTGTAGATGGTAAAAGGCGGGGTATCGGAAACAAGAATTGAGAAGCGCATTGTCATTACTGGAGATGCAGATATTGACCATGACGAGGTGAGCACATTAGCTGTCAACACGTACAATGTCCCGTGAGATGGTATTTCAGAAACCTGGAATGAGAGAAAGGTGGAGAAGTTGAATAAGAGAACAGAGAAGTGCACTGAGGCTGTTAATTGTGGCAAAGTTCTTAAACGATCATGTTTTCTGAATAAGGAGCCTTTACAGAATCACAGAATGACATGGGGTTGGAAGGGACCTCTGGAGATCATCTAGTCCAACCCCCTGTCAGAGCAGGTCCACCCAGAGCAGGTCCCACAGGAATGTGTCCAGTTGGGTTTGAATGTCTCCAGAGGTGGAGACTCCACCACCTCTCTGCCATCCTCACAGCAAAGAAGTTCCTCCTCATGTTGAGATGGAACTCCATATGTACAAGTTTGTGCCCATTTCCTCTTGTCCTGTCCCTGGGCACCACTGAAAAAAGACTGGCCCCATCCTCCTGACACCCACCCTTGAAGTATTTATAGGTGTTGATCAGATCCCCCCTCAGCCTTCACTTCTCCAGCCTAAAAAGCCCCAAGTCTCTCAGCCTTTCCTCATCAGAGAGATGCTCCAGGCCCCTGAGATAGAATATAACAGGAAAAAAACCCAGCATTTGTAACTTTGTGTCATAGATCACGTGAATGGATTTCTTACTATTTTGAAACGGATTGCTTTGTTTCTTTTTTTGGAAGAGACCCAGTTTGTTTAGCGCTGCTTTTGCCATTCGGGAGGAGAAACATTACTGAAATAATCTTGTTTGGATCCGTTAATCTGGAGGGATGGAGTCTCTGTTGCATTGTGGCAGCAGCGCCTGAATGCAGCGCTCATTTTGACTGAAAGCTTTGAAATACATTAAAGCATAAACTACTGGAATTTAAAAAATAGTTTTTGACTTGTATTTATAGAATTCTGTATAGAAAAAGTAATTGTTGATCTCTTGGAATCTCATGTAAGTGCCTCTCATCTCTGGCAGTACCAAAGCAGTATTTTACAATGTCTTAGAAACTAAATTTCAAACCACTTTTACTTGCCCAATTAAGAAAGCTAAATTTAACAGTACACAGGAAAATAATTGAGTCAGTGCAATTATCTATTCTTTGTGGTGATGATTAGACAATTTTTATGTATTTTTAATCTAAGAAACTGTAGTAATAAAGTAGATCAACAGTCCCTGGATAATACAAGTGGAAAAGCCTCCTCTCTACGTAAAGTTGCAGTGAATCCGATCCTAACTTTATGAAAGGTACACAAATCAACCGAACAAGATTTAATTTAACTTCTTAATTGTAATATACTGAGAGCTCTCAGGGAATTTAATTCCACATTTTGATTTGCCTCCAGAAGGTGGCTCTTGAGAAGTGGAATCTCTTCTTGAAACTGGTAATTAAATGACGGGGCTGTTCAGCGTCAGGCAGGGCTCTCGTTTGCCGTGACACGTGTTCAGTGTGCCTCGGACGTCCACAAAGGTCACACAACAGCAGAGAATTCTTCTTTGTTTTGAGATAAGTGGGTAACGAAATGAAGCAAAAAAAATTAAATTGTAAACAAGGAAGTACAAAATACTAGTTTAATCACTGAAGTTTAAAGCAGCAGAAAGCAGCTTTTAACAGATTTAAGAAATCTCCACCACTTTTCCTTCAGCGCAAAGCTCTTTAAATGCACAAACTACATGCTGGATTTTTATTCTTTTGGTTTTTAGCTCCTCACATCACTAAAACAGTTTTCAACAGGAAAAAAAAAAATTAATTTGGAGTTCCACAATAGAACTACTGCTATTACTTGTTATAATTTAACAATTAGGGATTAAGCTTTTTTTCATTGCTCATGCCTCAGAGGGTGTTCTTATGTGATTGACTGTAAAGCCTAGAATATAGAATAGAATATTTCAGTTGGAAGGGACCTAGATGATCATGTAGTCCAACTGCTAGCAATGTATATCGGTACATCTCTTCAGAAGGTAAAATTTCTTAAAATGTGGAGGAGGGATTATAAGAAACTGAGTAATACTTACATTTACGCTTCCCTGAGTTCAGCTAGAGAAAGTTCTCTTAAACTAGTAAAGTTTAAAAAAGGAGATTCTTCTGCTGAGAAAGAGATTTCTGTTGTGACCTCTTCCAGAGTTTCAGTATGTATTTAGTACAGATTCCAAATTATCTTTCCATTTTGTTCAGGAAACTGAAGGGAACTCTTATTATTTTTCTGTACTGTGTACATTCTTGTTGAGTCTATTTGCTAGATCTGTTGCAGAAGTTCAAAAACTTCTGGAGTATAAAAATGCTTTTTATCTCCTGGAATGAGGTGTGAAAAGTTACAGGATTACTTTATGGTTGTTACTTCCTGGAAATTTTGGTAAATTTTTAGCAAACTATTTTGCTGCGGGGTTTTTTGGTTGAGTTTTGTGTTTGGGGTGTTGGATGGTTTTGGTTTTTGGTTGTTTAGTATTTTTACCCTGAGTGCTCTCAATTTCAGGAGTTAGAGTTCTGAGCAATTATAACCAAAATTTCTGATCCTACTCTCCCATTCTCTGGGCTCAAATGAATATCGTTTGCTTCTGCTGACTTAATATTTCAAATGCATTTGCAGGCCCTGGCACAGGCAATCAAAGAAGCCAAAGAGCAGCACCCTGACATGTCTGTCACAAGAGTGGTGGTGCACAAAGAAACAGAGCTTGCTGAGGAAGATGAAGAGTAAAATCAAAAAATGTCCTCAAGCAAATACTTCAGGTAAGGTTATGTGTATAAGTAACATGGGAAAATGTAGCATCAGTTTTCTGTTGCGTTCTGTAATAAAAGGCTGAATTGAAATAGGCAGTAATAGTAGACTTAGTGTCAAAATTTTGATCTTAAGTCCAATCTGACATTAATTTTAATTGCAAATTTTCCTGTATATGTCTCCCAGTTCTGTCACAGTACTCTGGTGGCATTTCCTAGGATGTTTAGTCAAGTTGTTTCACTTTCTGTTGAAGTGGATTTTAGCAATTTCTGCAAAACACGAAGGATGTGTCAGATTTTTCTGTTTCCCTGTACAATTACAGCCCTTGTCTTACATCTTGCTTGTTTACTGGGAAGACTCTGCATTTTCCAGTTGTGAAAGGGCACACTTGGACATCTTAATTTAGTCAGCTATTCCTTAATCCAAAACAGACCAAAATATTTAACCTTTTACCGTTTTCCAAGGCAAGGAGGTAAATACATTGCAAACTTGAGTTTTAAAGCTTAGAAAAAAGCCACGACTCTTGATGAGTTGTTTCTAAAGTGCTGAAAGCTCTGCCCTGATGACTGTGGCAGTATTGTTTGGGTAGACTTGTTTTCTGTAATAAACGTGAGAGAAGAGATACTACACTCTGATTCTGAGGGATTTTTAATTGAACAAATATCTTCATTTTGGATTTATGCACTAGATTGTGTATTAAAATTTTCAGTAAACTGCAGATGATGACTGTTAAAATACTATGAAAATTTAGGGGAGGGGAAAATATGCTAAAGCAAGAAAAGCATCAGTAGAAACCGGATTACTCTTTACCTCATAATTGAAGGGGGCTTTAGTTAATGCAACTATTTTTCATGAAATAACCTTCCCCCCAAATAATCTATATGGGAAAAATGACTTTTTGGCTCTGCTGGTGTGACACTCACATAGTACCCTTTATGAATGTTGATGTAATCTTCCTCCTCCTTTTTCTTCCAGAAATAAAACTGACACTGACCATGATCATGACCATGAAGAACTGTAATCATTCCAAGTCATCACTTCTCCACCCAACTCACCGAGCCCAGCAGCGGTGACCAGATGTTCAAGACCTAAATGCCAATACCAAACTCCATTTTAACATCTCTGGTCTATATTCCCTTACAACCTTTCTTGTTTATTTTTTTATAACCACTTCTTAACAATCTTAGATTATTTTTTTTTTTAAATGAAGTTTTAGAGGGTATGATCTTCTTTTGCACAAATACTTGTATTTTTGAAGCTGATTCTTAGCTGTGTGAAAGTGAACAAAAAAATCTGGAAAGCATTGTTCACTGGAGCTGGTGGTAATTGTGCAGGAAAGGGGATCTTAACTAATTTAGATATAGTTTTTTCCAAATATTTCAAGTGAAATCTCTTACTGGAGTAATTTACAGATTTTTTTTTTTTTTGTTTTTGCAGATTATTCAGGTAAATATATGGTATCACATAACAAAGATTTTTATAAAAATACAACATTTCCTAAAATTTGAAAAAATATATTTCTTTGGATAAATTTTATACTGCTATCTCTGTAACTCCTTCTGCTCTGAGGCCCTCCCCTCTGCGGAGCAGAGACGGTGGGGCAGCCTGTAGAGGAGAAGGAGTCACAGACACGTTTCTTCTGACTGAGCACTGTGTTCTTTTTTTGCACTTTGGTGCCAATGCTCAACTTCCTGCAGGCGTTGTGCTGTCTGCAGCATTCCAGAGAAGGGAAGAAGGAAGAACAAAATATCTTTCTCTTCTTCCGACAAGAGATGATCTAGGCAGCTTAAAACCTTAGTGCTTTTTTTTTTTTTTTCTTACTGTGTCCGAATTTCAACACTTCCATTATTTGATTACATGTGTAGAACGCTTGCTTTTTATTAAACCTCACTGTTTCCACGTTAGAACTGACATTTCTGTTACTGGGAAGGAATAAGTTTCAGACGCTTCGTCTAATGGTTGATGCAGGTTTTTAGGATACTGAGTAAAAGCTTACGATGGACTCCGTTCATAAAGTAGTAAGACAGTACCATCATTTGAGACTGCCATTGAGAAAACCTGTTAATTATTTTGGATTTTATTTTTATTTCGTTCTTGGGGGGGAGGGCTTGTCATTTGTTTGGGGTTGGTTTTTTTTTTTTTTTTTTTGCTGTTGACTCTGTGTATAGTTAAAATGCCAAATTAGATTTATAGCAGCTTGAAGTTGTATTAAGTGATATTTTGCTTTCTGTAATTCTGTTATAAAATAAAGTTGTTTATTCTCTGTATGACTTTTGGCACTCGGACATAAATTTGGGAGCTATTTAAAGTGAGTTACGGGAACTGCAGTTCTAGAGGCAAGGATTGAAGAGCAGGGATTGGTGGCAGCAGTGTCCAGCGTTACCAGAAGGGTGGCATCACTGTCTGGCTCCTCATACTGGTACTAAAGTATCAGTGTTCTTTAGACATCTTCCAATAAGCTTCCTGGTTTCTGTGATTCAGGGAAAAAAAATCTTCAGATGCCAAAAAAGACGAGATTTGGACCATCACAGCGCAAGTTAAAGTGCCCCTCAGTCTGCAGGTGGTTCTGCTGAGTTCACTGAGGTTGGACTGTGATCTTCAAGTACCAATCCAAATCGTAACGCTTCTCGGTAGGTTCTTTTTCACTTCTGAGCAATGTATTTTTGGCGCTATTCTCAGTTTAGATTGCTGCCATCTGTCAGCAGCAGAAATCCCTGTGAGTTTTGGCTTCGTATAGTCTGGATAACATAAGACAACAGTAACCACGGTGTTGATTTATGTATGCATATGGGTCTTCTCAATTACATCCCACATTACCCCGAAAAATAGCAAATTCTGACCTGCCTTTCTTCAAAAACAGAGAAATTCTGGTTTCAAAAAGGGGTGGAGAACCCCACCCAGCCCAATAACAGAAGATCACCACCACCGTAGCGCTGCGCCAGTCGGGAGGTTGTAAAGCAAGTGACATGTTTGGGACGTGTAAGTGGAGACCAAAATGGAGATACGTACGTTAAAGGGGGGTCTTAATGGCTTTTTCTTACAAAAGCGTGTAAGAAAAAGTTTTATAAATTCTTTGAGGTATTTTTGATAGGGAGTAGCATTAGTTGCAGAACTCATTTTTTGGGTGGAAAGTGTATTCCTTCCACTTCCTTATTGATTTCAATCTTCCCAGTTTGTTAGACACCAGATCAATATTGGGTTTTATTGCACTAGTATTAATCCTTAAAACTGCAAATATAATATTCTTGGGAGAAAAAAAATCACTTTCACCGAGTGATGTATTTCTTCAAATAGTTATTAGAACCTTTTGTCAGGGAAAAAGGGATATTGTTTCAGGTCAGCACGGCTTGTGTGTAGCTATCGCTTCCATTGATTAAACGTGTACTAATTAAACCACCATTGTCATGCAGAAAAACCTAAGCCCTGGGTGTGATCAGTCCTAAAAATAGTCAAGGTTTACAGATTCTGGTTGTATGCAATTATTCAAATATTCTGGAATATTGTGCAATTCTGATGAGTTTTCATTGTTACTTTTTTAATGTACAATATGTCTGTAGCAAAAACTGCAACGTGCAACAACAGAACTAGTTCCCGAGGCACTTCACAAGCTGCCTTTGTAATACATAGGCAATTTCAAATACAATCACAGGCCCATTTAATGAGGAGATATTTCAGTAATTAATTCTGCTTAAGCACTGAGAAAAGCAAGTCACGTGGATCCTACACAAAAGTACTTAATATGTCTTTTTAATCATGATCACCTAAGGGTTCATAAATAAATATTGGAATTGTTCAACAGATTTTTTTTCCTAGATTAAGGATTCATAAAGGACAAGCAACCGGTGACAGACTGGTTTTTAAAAAATATAAAAAAATGTATTGGTGAAAGCGACGAGCAACTCCAATACAGTGTTTCTTGAAGCTTTCTTCTATTTAACGATTCATCTGAATGGCAACTTTTGTATCGGGCACAGAACTCAAATAGATGGGATAAAATAAATGAAATACCATGAGAGAGAGTTTGTGAGGTTCAACGACGATCAGAAGGACAACTCACTGTGCCCTCGGCCAGGACACGGTGGGACCCTCTGGGCTTTGAGGCACGTGAACTATGGAAGTGGGCTCTTGGAGCGGCCGGAGTCACTGGAAAAAAGGTACTTGGGTTAGCAATATTAGTACAAATTACGAGCATGAGGTGTGCCATTAATACCTCTAGCGTTTAATTATTCTGTTTGACCTGAAGCAGATCTTACAGGAGTTTTTGGAGGTAAGTAAACCTGACTGGCTGTACTGGGCCAGGCTAAAGGACTAACACTCCGGAGTCCTGTCTCTGAGGCTGCTGCCCCGGGGGGTGGGGTGTAAAAATAAATACTGCACGAGAAAGTAGCGCTTCCCCAAATATCCTTCCAGCTTTTAACAATTTTCAAAGACTTCCTGGTCAGTCTTTCATTTTTATCTGCCTCGGTGGATTTTTGGCTCTTTGCTTTTTAAAAATAATTCCTCTGGCAGCACTTTGACCAGTCCGTGTGTCTTAAGGAAAAAAAAAAAAACAACCAACCTTTAATTTCTTTTGAACCAGTCTCTGCTTCACTTGAGAGCATCACTGACACCGAACATTGTCCCTCCAGTCCTTCCCCAGCCAAAGACCATTCCCCAGTTCTTTGTCACTCTTAGCACCTTTGTACCTTTCCTGCTTAAATGCTGAGGTTTTAAGTTCTGTTCTGGGTGGTGGAGAGGAAGCAGTGGGAGATGGGCAGCAGGGTTTCACACCTGCACACCAGTTGAGGGGTGGAGAGGAATCAGAGTCTCACGTTAATGGTCTGAAGTTGTGGCAGGGGAGGTTTAGATTAGATATTGGGAAGAATTACTTTCCTGAGAGGGTGGTCAGGCACTGGAACAGCCTGCCCAGGGAGGTGGTGGAGTCACCATCCCTGGAGGGATTTAAGAGACGTGTAGTCATGGCACTTCAGGGCATGCTCTAGTGCCTGAGATTGGTGGGTTGTGTCTGGTTTTTGGTGTTTTGTTTTGTTTTGGATCTCTACTATCTGCAGCGTGTTAAAAACAGGATAGTGTTAAAATGCCATAGAGGACTGTTAGTTGCAGTAAAGGTACTTTCTGTTTGACTCCTGTTTTCTTCTCCTAGACTTTGATAAATTATGGTGTTTCTTAAACCTGTGGTCACGGCCCCGCGTGTGACAATTGACACGCGAAAAAAAAGAAAACTCCATACTTATGTTGGTTTTTTTTTATTTTATTTTATTTGAGAAATCATCCCTTTGTCCTTAAACTAGAATAATAACTGCTTTACAGAATACTGGCTGAATCCTTTCATGGTTTCAAGCTTCGGCACAGAGAAAGTCCTCTTGTTTCCCATCACTGTTATATTTCGCTTCCGAATTCTATGGAAAGGATCCTTTACACACCCTACAGTCTTTCCCAAAGTATATGAGGTAATAAAAAAATAAAAAAAAAAGTCAGTTCCCCCTCATCACCCTTCTCAATTTCCTAGATCCCAGTGCTTGGTGTGAACTTGCTGTTTGTGCATCTTCGATTTAATGCGAGTGGCTGCCTCGTGTCGGCGAGCCCAGCTCCCTGGGGAGCTTGTTACATCGCTTTATTCTCAGTCGGCCGGGAAGGGCTCGTGAGAAAGGTGCTTTCCCTCCCCCCCAAATCCTGTGTCTCGTAAAGGAGCCGATACAGGACGATGCAGGATGTCTCTGGTGTCCAAGGAGTCGCATAAATCACTGCTTGCTTGGCCCCGTGCGAGAAAGCAAATAGTTTTAAGACCTTGTCAGAGGGCAGCAGCTGTTTCATTTGTAGGGCACGGCGCTAANAATTATGGTGTTTCTTAAACCTGTGGTCACGGCCCCGTGTGTGACAATTGACACACAAAAAAAAAAAGAAAACTCCATACTTATGTTGGGGGTTTTTTTATTTTATTTGAAAAATCATCCCTTTGTCCTTAAACTAGAATAATAACTGCTTTACAGAATACTGGCTGAATCCTTTCATGGTTTCAGGCTTCGGCACAGAGAAAGTCCTCTTGTTTCCCATCACCGTTATATTTCGCTTCCAAATTCTATGGAAAGCATCCTTTACACACCCTACAGTCTTTCCCAAAGTATACGAGTTAATAATAAAAAAAAAAAGTCAGTTCCCCTTCATCACCCTTCTCAATTTCCTAGATCCCAGTGCTTGGTGTGAACTTGCTGTTTGTGCATCTCTGATTTAATGCGAGTGGCTGCCTCGTGTCGGTGAGCCCAGCTCCCTGGGGAGCTTGTTACATCGCTTTATTCTCAGTTGGCCGGGGAAGGGCTTGTGACAAAGGTGCTTTCCCTCCCCCCCAAATCCTGTGTCTCGTAAAGGAGCCGATACAGGACGATGCAGGATGTCTCTGGTGTCCAAGGAGTCGCATAAATCACTGCTTGCTTGGCCCCGTGCGAGAAAGCAAATAGTTTTAAGACCTTGTCAGAGGGCAGCAGCTGTTTCATTTGTAGGGCACGGCGCTAATCTCTCCGCTCCCCTCTGTTTCCCTGCGTGGTATTTACCTACAGACGGTTATTTTTAAACCTGCAGAGCTGAGGCCTGGGTTTAAGTTTGCTTCCCGAGACGCGAGACTCCCTTGAACGTCCTTCAGTCCTTGCATTTCTTCTCCTTTGCTCCAGGTCTCCTGGGTCTCTGGTAATTCGGGAAGGCCTTTGCGGGGTCCCGTGCCGCAGCCAGTTCCTCATTAACTGAAAAATAAACCAAACAGCACAAAATCCCCTAAGAATGCGCTAATTTGCAGTGGTGAATTTTTATAAAGAAAAAGGAGAGGGCACAGATTAGTAAGAACTAATCTTATGAAACTGAAGGTGCCTAAGTAGGACGTTGGTATCAGAGCATCATGCTTCCAGAAGAAAGCCTTCCGACACTTTGTCACCCAATATTTGCTTCTCTTGTCATGGCTGCCTGCTCAGGGGACAGGAATGCTGGTTTGTTTGTTAGTTTTAGGTTTATTTTTAATGAATCTTGAAGGGATGACACTAAGGCGGGTTTTAATATGTTTACGTGGTGCCTCTCTCTTGCTGCACAGAGGGAAATGAAATGCTTATTTGACAATGAAACAAGACAGCCCTGCTTTTAGTAATGCAAATGTGGTTT
>JAHREE010000237.1:107607-123884 GCA_033628505.1 Tringa tobata
CCCCCCCCCCCGAGGAGGACTGAAAGCGATCCCATTGTCGTGCTGCCAAAGCCAATTAACACGAGTCACAATTTTCCATAATAACTCTTCAAAATTAAAGCCGCTGGTAATTAAAGTAATCCTGGCTCCCTGGTGACACGTGCAGCAAGACAAAACCAGAAGCGGCGCGGGGCGGCAGCAGAACCTGTCTCCTTTATTTACTCCCTGCTTCGCTGCCTCGTTCCGCCGAGTGACCGATCTGCTGTTGAATTACAGCAGAGCCACTGAGTATCTGCGGCGAAAACACTAATGTGAAAGGATCTGCCCACAAAAGGGAGTCAATATTCCTCCAGATCCATCTTGCCCCTCCTGGGGGCCAGCGGTTGATTCCGCTGTGGTTTTTCGGGGAGGCGAGGAAGCGCTGCGGCTCGGCTGCCGGACGGAGCCTGGGAAGCTCTAACCTAGAGACTTGACAGCTCGGAGCCCACGTAAGTTGTGTGGCACAGGGTGGGTTGCTCTGAAACCACCTCCACCCAACGTCACCTCAGCAGCCTTGGAAAAGGTACTTTTAAACATAGGAGCCAGTTAAAATTGGGACAAAAGTTCAGTTTAAGTTCTATGGGCTAGGCTGGGTAGGTCCAAATGGTGTTTTCTTCTTTGGGATAGTCTCCAGGAGAAGCATAGGTCCTATCAGTGTTTTCCTCCTTGGGATAGTCTCCGGGAGAAGCGTAGTGCCGTGGCTCTCCGGGAAGAGGTCTTCCTCCCCCCTGCTGGACCAGCTCTGCTCGCTGTATGCCAGGTGATGGGGCTGGTCTGTCCCATCCCGGCCCTGGAAAACCAACTTCTAACAACAAGGAGAAGTTGTGCCTCTTGGCTCCTAAGGACTGATTTGACAGAAAGATTGCTTTCTTGTGTGATTAAAAGTCTTGGTTTAAATAATAGCCTGAATTCAGAATAAACTGATGAAGGGCAAAGAACAGGGTATATTTTTTTATTATTTTTTTCATTGTGAGATTTTTATCTTTTTTGCATTCATTTGCCAAAAAAAGGATGGTGACATCTGGATCTGTTATGCTTTTGTACTGTTCCCGGAGCATAAATCTACACTGCAGTTAACAAATGCAATGTGAAATGCTTTTTGTCCTCCAGAGATACTATGTGAATCAGGAGTAAACAGCAGTTTGAGGTAAAAGATAAGAAATAAGCTTTTTTGAAGAGTGAACTCTTCTTCTTTAAAATGACTGCTGAAGGAAACGCTTGATGCTCAGAAACAGCACCCAAGGAGCAGTCAAATGAAGGAGCAGGAAACAAAGTTCGTTTTAACTTTAGCATAGTTTGGAGGGAAGATTAAACTGAAAAGAAACGATGGTTTCTATCTCATTGGTGTTGCAGAAGATGCTACGCCGGGCAGGGCAAAAGCCTCATAATTGTAACCCTTCATCTCACAGTGCGCTCTGACACAGCCCTTTTGTATGATTCTGGCAAGATGCTCATTCCCCACATGCTTCTGCCTTCTCCCTGCCTGCTGTGACATGAGAGTAATAAATTCCTGAGGGTAGGGAAGGCAGACGTGGACTCAAAGCTTATGAAGCACTCAGACACAGCCATGTGCTCCCTGCCACTAAAAATCCTCTATTCGTTTCTCCATTTGCTAATTGGAGTTGAGGCATCGCTATTTACTCATGTAAGTGGAAAATGGGAGTTTCTCACTCCTGTTGTGCAGCTCCATAAAGACAAGAAGCTGAATTTCAAAGGCTAAACTATGATCAGCTGATAAGTATACCTGGGAAAAGAGCAGCTACTATTGTCAAAGATTTTATTCCGTTGCTATAGAAACCTCTACAGCATGGAATGTCTTATATGTGAGTGGTACAGAAGAAGAACTATAGGAAAACATTTTATTATACAAGACCAAGAAAACATGGTCTTTCTCATCGTACTTGTGGAAAACAAGAAACATACTTTCAGCAAAGAGTGTCACTATTTTTAATATATCCTGTTACTGGAACATTTGTTCTTAAGCACTACCTCCACTGAGTTTTGAGAAAGTGCTAGCTCCACTTGGATTGCAAGCAGTATCCTGTAATTCTCTCTCAGGGACCCTTGAGAGACCTTTAAAATACTTAATATTCACTCCCTCTGCTCAGCGTTTCTAAATTATTTAAATGACACGAGGAAAAATGCAATTAAAGCCACTTTGGTGTGCGAAGGTGTCTGGACAGGAGCTCAGCCGCAGAAAAACACAAACAAGAAAGTTTATATTTTCCGAACTATTTTTAAAACCACCTAAAATGTTCCTTGAGTTATGGTCCTTGAGTACGCAGCTGAACGTGGTGGCCACAGTGGGAAGGCAGCTCAAGCAAGGACAAGTAACTCAAAAAAAAGTTTAATTCCTCCTGTTGTTACCCAAGTTAAAATCCTGCGTGAGGGGTGAAGAGGACTGACGTGTCTCCTCAATTTCAGCTCTGATCCACACGTGAAACCAACCCCAGGTTGAAAATGCTCCCCAGACCAAACCCACCCAAGCTCAAATCCCCAAACTTGCAGCAGTTAAAACCTCCAGGTTGTAACTCTGCTAGAATTCCCGCAGCTGCCCAAGAAGCCCAGCCTGGCTGTTTTTCTTTAAACAGATTTGCCTTGTGCTTTGAACTAGATCCTCAGTGATTTGCAGCCCTCTGCCCCCGCCTGACCCGCAGCGCTGCTCAGAGTGGGCAGCACAGATTGCGCTCCGAGTCCGTCTTTCCAGATGTCGGTGTGTCTAAGCCAGTGCAGGAGGCAAGTGCTCTCTCAAGGTTGTGAATGACTGAGATAAAATTGCCCTCCCTGCTATCAGCTGAGCTGTGGTATCAGGCTGTGGGTGCCTCAGCCCTGAAGTAAAATGAGTTAGCTGAAATCACCCGAGTCGGCGACTTTACTGTTAAGAGGTGAATTGCCCCCACAGTGTTTTGAATAAACCTTAAGTTTTCAAGCAAACGTTGCACAAACCAAGTGATGCTCAACAGCTTTTTCCCACAAAAAATATTCAAGTTGCTAATGCATTAATTCTGTCGTTAAATCACAGCATGCTGCAGTCTATGTTTACCTACCCAGTAAAGTAATAATGTTGAGATGAAAATCTACCACATTTTCTCATTATTTAGCATGACCTCCTACTTTGAAGAAGTCCACATGAAGTTGGTCTGTATTAAACTTTTAAACACTACAAGAGTATGAGACACCGAGATGTCAAGAGATGGGATGGTGGTTGTGGCTGCTGGTGTGGGATTTAACTTTGTGGTTTTTCAGACAGCTTTCAAAGTGGTCAAGTTCATCTCTGAAGTTCAGAGGCACCTCAGAGTGAAGAAAGCCACCAGAAAATGAAAGTCTGGTAAGGCTGGGAAGTGTGTTTTGCTCTAGCTATCCATCTCCTGGTGTGGTTGCTGCAAAGGGGCCACCACTGTTCTTACTGGGAGTGCTATAGGCAATCCTACACGCTCAATCCTACATGCTCTAGGCAATCCTGCTTCAGCAGGGGAGTTGGACTAGATGATCTCTATGGTCCCTTCCAACTCTAAAAATTCAGTGAAATTCAGTGAAATTCAGTGCTATTTCAGGCACTACCAATGCTCAATGTGTGCTTGAGACCTTCTAAGACGTAACTCTGGTGAAAATCAGATTATCTGCATGCTTAGCAGTGAGATCAAACATATGTCATTGGCTGAGTTCCCATTTTTGCTGAGAGCAGGGCAAATGGCTCAAAGTGTGAGTTGGAGCCATGAATGCAGCTCTTCCCCTTCTGCTCCCAAACACCCAGGGGCAGTTGTTTCTCATATTTTTTGACTTTTTTTTCAGTGTGCTGGAAATTCTTCCAAACCCCATGTCAGCATATTTCAAGTCATGGGTAGTTTGTGAGCCTCTCTATGTCCTTGGTTTTCTGGAATATTTTTTTTTTTGCTCCAATTAAATTTTATTCTGACTTTGCCATTTTCAAGATGTTTTCTGTTACTTGCATGGGTAAACAGGACAGGATTTAACTCTTGACTTTTGTGTTATCATGGCACTTAACAGTCCACAGTCCATTTCTTTATAAATGCATATGTAGATTTTTATATAATTAGCTAAGTAAGCACATGGCAAAAGGCATAACTGATGTGTGTGCTTATAAAAAGCAGGTCAAGGCTTGATTTACATCAGAACACACGCGATTTGCTCTGAAACTATTAAAATTCCTTTTTTTGGGACACTTTCAACTTGGCTCCTATGTTTACGTGACTCATAATGCTTCTTACATGTGACTTTAATTTTTTCCAGGGTTTGGTGCGTTAGGTTATGGCACAGTAACATGTAAAGAAAGTTGGATGTTCTTTCTTGCTCGTGTAAAGCCAATATGTTCCTGTCTTGGAATGATGAAGTGTGGAAGTACACGGCCAGACTCTACTATCTGGAATGTTCCTGATGATCTTAAGGTACAAATAAGGTTTTCTTGACTGAGGTCTGAACAATGACCTTTCTCATAGTCTAATAGTTGCCTGTTACTGTCAGTGGAATAATATTTCAAGTTATGTGTCTTATCCTTAAGCAACACCTATGAGTGTGTCTCGCTGACTAGATCCTAATTAACAGGGACCATAATTAACTGTCTCGGAAATGGTTATAATTACTGTTGCTGAAGGGATTTGCCCCTCAGCTGAACTCTGTGCTAGTCAACCACGGATTTTGATGTGAAGACACTGCTTCACACTGGGAAGCGCTACCATAGCTGAGGAAATCCATGTTTTTTAAACAGACAAATAATTGCAATATTTAACTAAATTAGAGACAATCTATATAATCTTTATTATATGGAGAATCTATTATAGTGAATCTCTACAACAAAGTATGGTTTTTAACATTTCTATGTGCACCGGTATAGTCTCTCATGTTTTAGGCATCCCAGCTGATGTTTGTGAGAGAAATGTTTGGGTTTTTTCCCCATCTGTATCACTTAATCAAACAAAAGATTAGAAAAGCTCCTAGTGAGAGAAGCCCTCTCCCAGATGGGAAACGGGATGTGGTGATTGTTGTAATACTATTTGAGCACAAGTTGCTGCGGGTTTGGTTTGAGTACTTTGTCTCTTGAACCACCTGAGAAAGAAGCTAATTGATGCTATGGAACAGAGCAAGACTGGCACAGGGAGAAATAAATGGCAGAGACACTCATGGGAGATGGCTGTGAAGAACTTATCCTAACAGAATTCTTGTACAAAACTGGTTTTACTGTTTTACACAGAGCTGGACTGATGGGGCACAGTGCTCTCGGGGGAAGAAGGAGAACAGGCTTTTCCTGGTTTGGGCTGGACCAGGCTTAACTTTCTGTTCAGTGAGAGAGGCTATTACTTTTACTCGTTGCTGTGGCAACCAGGGTCCGCTCACTTGGTTGTTTACCCCATGGAGGGGTTGCACCGGTGGGGTGGAGTGGACAGGTCAGGTGATCTGAACTGACCAATAGGGCGATCCATCCCATCTGCCCTGCTCAGTATAAAAGCTGAAAGACGAAGGGGGTCAGGTTGGCTCCTCTTCTTGGGATCCATTTCAAGGGTTCTTTTTTAATGAGGAGGACTTTGCCAGTTTGTTGACCTTTGAATCCTCATCAGTGAGTTCTGAAATTCAGTTCCTGTTGTTACTGGGACCAGTCTGCAACCTCCCCAGTGCCTGCTGGTGACATCTTCCCTAAGAGCTTGGTATGATTTTGTATGTATTTTTATATATAGTATCTAATTCATTATTTTCATTTTATTTTATTATCAATATTTCATTAAAGTAGTTAATTTTTTTCTTAAGCTCATAAATCTCTTTATCTCTCTTCTTCCTCTCCTTTGAGTGAGAGGTTGAGGAGAGCATGTGTTGTCTTGTCGTTGGCCAACCCGTCCCAAACTATGACAAGGCTACACCTCTCTGATCTTGTGGAAGACCAAGCTTGCTACAGCTCTGTGTTTCTCTGAAAAAGAAGGAATGCAATTCGTGCTTGTTATCAAATTGGCTGTCTCTTCTTACAGTGTTGTCGGTATAAAAAATTCAGTGTCATTAGAAGACGTATTTAGTGATGGCTTAGTGACATGGGTCAGTGATGTTTTTTATCAGTTAGGTTGATAGTCAGACTAGATGATCTTAAAGTTCTTTTCCAACCCAGACAATCCTATGATTCTATTCTATGAAATCACTCTTTAATTTTATTATCCTAGTGATCCAGGTAAAGTTGTACGATGTTTGAAAACATTTTTACTATTTTGTTAATGTCACCTTTTTTCTACTTACTGCAAATAGGCATCGCACCAGTGCAAGTTTATCTATATTTAAATCCCCTTGAACTGAAAGCTTGATTGAAAGCTGAACTGTGATATCTTTGTGCATGAAGAAAAGACACTCATTTATTTATATTAATGTCAAGCCTGTCTCCTGCACTTTTTTCTTCATCTTAATTGAATGTGCCTGCAGTAGCACACAGGGCATGTGCTTAAATTGGAAGGACTAATTGGAAGAAGCTGTCAGGTTAACAGAGATTTAGCTGGATAGATTGCACTTCAGTAGAAAAATTTCCTCGGGATAAGTCTGCACAGTTTATGAAGGCGTATGATGGATGCATGAGGAAGAGGATAGGAAGATACCTTTTTGGGAAATGTGTAAGGCTGCTGTGTAATAACAATGGATCTTTTAATCTAGAATGGATAAAATACTAAGTAGATGAGTTGCTTGTATGTTATTGAGGCTTCCACAGTTTCTTTTTCATCTTATTTCAGCTCCTCTTTAGGCCTTCCACACTCTAGACAGGGAAGTTGGTTGGTTCTTTGTGTCACCACTGAACTAACAGAGGTAGAACAGGAAAAAGAAGACATGTTCTCCATTTGTTATGTCTCGCTGTTATGGCTGCAAAGCTGGGAAGGCTTGTTTCCACCATCAACTTACTGAAAAAATATCTAATGCTAGACCGAGTATGTAAACACAGTGTTAGTCTTGCCATTCTTGACTAAATTCCTAGAGAAGATAATGAACTGCTCCTGATATTAATATGTCCTTATTTAAATTAAATTCAAACCTCTTTCATTTTCTCCCAAACATGTCTTTAACATGTTATCATAGTAACCATATAGTTTAATCTTTTAATAGCGGGTGTCTAAACACTCTTCAAGCCCAGCCTTCTGAAAACGGTGGTGTTGATGTGGACCTTCCATCTGGGAGGTCTCAGCTACTCACTGACTGGCTGTTTTAAAGGCTGTATCTAGCCTAGGATCTGTTATTGCCTGGGAGTGCCCTGGCTTGGCAGTGTAGCTATGGCTGGAACCCGCTGGAAATCTTACATAGTTTTCTAGAAACGGGAGAAGAAGAATGGCCTGGAGATGTGGGGGGGTTGGGGAGAAAGGGAAGTTCTTGCTGCTGACCTTTGAAGCGGGCAGGGTGACTGTGCCCTCTCGCTAGAGCCCTTAGCCATGGGCAACCAACTCGGAGCCCGAGATGCTGACTAGCATCAGGAGCTGCGGGCAAGTGCTGGGGCTGCTCTCAGCGCAGTGACCTATCCTGAAACGCTGCTTGTGTGCTGGTTTTATGTGGTGATACATTTTGTTGTCACGTCAGTAAACAGGAAGATAGTTAGCCTATTTTTAGCTTTCATTTTATACCAATATTTATAAAGAGCGAGCTGCCCCCAGGCTCTCCAAATAAACAGTCCCACTGAGTGTGCGATTTCTCCAGTGCTTTATGTAAAGAATGGCTCGGGGAGAAAACTGTGTTACCCAGATCCTTCTGAAATGAGCAAAAGCTTTTCTTCCAACCGAGAGCAGTCTACC
Source organism: Tringa tobata (assembly GCA_033628505.1). Classification (NCBI taxonomy): domain Eukaryota; kingdom Metazoa; phylum Chordata; class Aves; order Charadriiformes; family Scolopacidae; genus Tringa; species Tringa tobata. Next base: position 115,386 of record JAHREE010000237.1, read on the forward strand.
TGTTTGCACCCACGTTCCCAGCCCTTACTGCAGCTGCAGATGGCCCCCACCGTGTTGCTCTTTCTTTCTCAAAATAGATTATACAGAAGCCTTCCTGTTCCCGAAGGTAACTTAGGCACATCCAGTAGAGAAAAACTTCACTGCAATATTTATATAAGTAGATACCTTCTCTGATACTAACAACATTTGCAGTTAGCTTGATGGCTGTAGTTCATTTCCACTAAAAAACTAAAAATTTTATTTTTTTGAAGAATGCAAGCAACTGTTTTATACTCCGGGTAACTCCATCTGGCGAATCCTCCAGATATAACTTCATGTTCCAGAAATGTATCTGTGTTTATTTCTCCATAGAACTAGAGGAAAATAGAGGAAAAATCAACCCAGAAAATATTTGATGTAGCACTAGGATGTGTTCCACTGTTCCTTTATTTACAAAAGAAAATTAAAAGAAACCTGAAGAATTTGGGAAAATATATGTTCCAGGTGGATACATCGTACTTTTGCTTTTTCATATCTCCCATAGTGACCTGGTGGGGTCTGGTAAAGTTCATACCTTTACGAAAAGAACTCAGTGCCTGGCAAAACTGCAGCCATGGTTTAACATTTGCACCATTTCATAATTACATTGTAGCAGGAGGAGGCGAATATTTTTCCTCTCATGAAATTATAATGGAAAGTAGCATCAGCCTGTTGGCAATTTCAGCTTCCACCCATTGTCTATTACCAGTATCATGGGTTCTAGCTCAGCAAGCTACAGCTGGTGAGCACGACATTGCAAGCAGATGGTTTTAAAATTAAATATACGCTTAAGCCCTCTTGTCACTAGTTTCTGGCATGCATTTGATGTTACACTGAGTAGAGGCTTATGGATTTACACACATTTAAAGTTTTGCTCTGTTGTTGGCTTACTTGGATCATTTGGAGCATTTGAAACAGATGATACTGCTCATTCTTATTTTAATTTGCAAAATCTTTGTGCCTTAGCCTGTCTGAGGGCTTTTTCGCTCTTTTCCTGACACCAGAGATCCTGAAGAAACCCTGGTTTGTTCGTTGGTCGGAAGTGACAGTCGAAAACAGTACTATTAAATTTTGCCACTTGGTGGCACTAAGAAATAACGCAACTGCCCTTGAACACGGCGCTGTAAGACGTGGCCAAGTGGCTGGTGATAACCGAGCCCAGTGGCCCTCAGAAAGGAAGACATCAAGAGAGCAGCCATCCCACCGCCGTTTTGCTTGCTGAGGACGTTAGTGGGCTTTCAGCCCAGAACATGCCCGTTGGGATGCTCCTTCTGCTCTCCGATGCGCAGGGCAAGTCCCTTCCCTCCCCGTGGGGCTCTGCTGGCAGATGTTCTGTACTCCTCTTCCATTTGCTACTTCAGAATCAGCTGTACCTACCTCAGGGTTTGTTTTTTTTTTGCTGGAAGTTGAGGATGAGGAGGTCACAAAGGCTTCGTTGCCAGCGCCTTAGTTCATGCATCGCTGGGGAGTTTCTCTTGGGACAAGGAGATTTGCATGAATCTCCCTGGGGAGTCCCCCCAGTGTAAATATTATTGCCTGCGTGGTTGGAAGAGGCACGGCAGAGCCATGTAAGGGATAAACTCGCTCCAGGGTGTGTGTGTGTGGGTGGGTGTGATTTTACTGGCTTACAAACGCTGCTAGTACAGAAAATGAAAGAACTGGACCTAGCATTTATCCAGGTTCTTTCGCATCTTGGTCGATAATACCCAGTAAAGGTCAAGTGCCCTAGGAACTGATTTCATTTGTGGTTACACTCCCTTGTGCAGCTTTTCCTTTAGCGCTGAACTGAAATATTGTTTTTCTCTTTCCCCCTGCACAAGGCTATTATTTTTTCTTTTTTCTTTTTTTTTTTTCCTGGGGTTATTTATTCAGAACTGAGAGATGATTTTCTGTCTGATTCTTTTTTTCTTCTGTCAACGCTCCTTGTAGTGTGTCTTTGAGTCCCATTGAAGCTCCTTTAAAAAAAAAAAATACCAAAAATACCAAAATTTGTCCCAGACTTTTAAACAGGGAGAAGTTTTCAGATTGCTATCACAATATGTTAGTGAGGATAATGAACTAGGCTGGCCTGGGGGTTTATTACTGACAGAAGTTGTTCTTCATCAATGATTTAAACCTATCTGTGGTGACTGGAAGTTAGCACCAGCGTGTGAGTGTCTTGCCAAGTTAATCTAACTGGTCCAGGAGGATGGTGCCTGTGTAATGCACAGCAAGTGCTACTGGTAGTGCTCCAGTCCATGCTAGGAAGCAGATTTTTGTGTTTTGGGTGTCCTGGAAGACTCTTTGGAAATTGGAAGAGGCAGAGATGGGACTGTAGAGTCGACAGACTCAAGGAAGGGCAGGGACAAATGTTGTGGTGATGGATGAAAAGAGTTAAGGAGAGGGTGAGAAGATGGATGGGAATATGAACCAGAGAAATCAGTTTTTGCCATCCTGGGCTTGAAAGCTGTGGGGGAAATTCCACCCTGACGGATAAACACATAGCCAGGAAAAGCCATATCTGCACAGGATCGCTGAAGCTCAAACTAGAGATGATCCAAAAGTAATGAAAATAATTTCTTTGAGCAGAGGCCCAGGTGAGTCTCTGCAGGAGCAGCCATTACCATCTGGTTTGTACGGCACCTGGCAAGCTGGAGCATCGCCCACAGCACCTTATGGATTTTACAGTATAGATGTTTGAGGCTAAATAAAAACAATCAGATCCGTGTTATTCTTCTAACAGTCAATAACCGAGTGAAAAGCATTCTTGCAAGAGCTCCTCAGTCCTGGTGAGATTTAGTGCAGTTAATAACTTTATTCATTCCTTCATTTGTGGCTTTTACATAGCCCACCGTAGCTGGGCAATGCCAATAACAAATATCCTGTCAGGAAGGCAGTCGTATAACTAAAATATAGACACGAAGTTATGACTCCTGGGTACATTTCTGGTGTGTCAGTGTCTGGCTCCTAAATGTTATCAGAAATTCTTTTTTTTTTTGAGTTTTACAAGAGGTTATATCACTGTCAGCAGCAAACATCAACTAAGAAAAAATGACCTTTAAAAAAAGGCCTTTAAGAGGTTAAGTTTACTGTGTACTGCTGACACTATGAAAAGTAACCAACCTGTTATAAAAGTCACACTCTGAAAAACAAAAGCCAGGCAAAAATATCCATTAGAACTATTTACTCAGCAAAAGCCAAACTGCTGAAAGGTGTTCCTCTACCAGGCTGATGCAGCTGCAGGTTTACTTGGTCGTAAACAAAAGCTGAGACAATCACATTCCCAAACACCACCTTAATAGCACAAACTGCCTTTAATACTCAAAAGCAGTGAAACAGCAGGAGGGTTCATTAAAATGGCACACTCCTCCTTAAAGCAGCCAGCCATTCCAGCAATGGCTATTTGGCAGCATCTTCCACCAAAAAAAAAAAATTGAAAAAAATAAAAAAAAAAATTGAAAAAAACCAATCATTGGATGTTCACTGAGCATGAAGTTTCATCTTGCATATTTGGGCTGTGATTTTCTCCAGTGATTTGCTTCTTGTTTACATTTGTTTTACGTCTCGTTTATGTGGGAAATGGAATGTGTGGACTGCCTTTGTGTAAGCTTCAAAACAGACAGTTTTATATGGTGAAGGGATTCACGTCACTGGGTGATCACACAAAAATAGCAAGTAGACCACCAAAAAAAAAAAAGCTTGCTGTACAAACTCCCTTCCTCCTTTTGGTTAGTGTTGATGGAAAATGCCTCCTAAAAATTTCAGAACTACAAGATAAATTACAAGATTACATCCACACTTCTGTAAATCCATCATCTTCAGATTTCAGCACTAGAGTATCATTATCAGAAATCAGGATGGTCACCCTTGCTCCATCGTGGCTGTTCAAAGAAGAGGTGGGGAGAGGAACAGCCCATCTTTGTAACAGCCACTAGAAATGATGGAGCAGTCTCCAGACACAATTACTATAGGAAGCACGTTAAAATAAGATGCATTTTTTTCCCCAGCTAATTGACAGCCATGTAAAGGTTAATGCTAAAATCAACTCTCGGCAAATGCTATAGGTAATTGTTGTGAACTTACAAAAGTTAATTATACCTCACCTCATTCTCTATGGAGAATCTAATTAACAGATGAAAAATTAAGAACTCAACATCCTGATCCTGCTCATACCAAAAGCTGTATCACAATGCAACTGCTTCCAAGGCACCAGAAGTCTCCATATGAAAGGAATGGAATATTTTACAACAGCCACTAATACAAAGGTAGAGATCACTAAGTCTGGCTTCCATACTAGCAAAACTAGATGAAACCATAATGATATAAAGAGTAGTTTTTTGCAGGGGCATAGAAGAATAATATAATAACTTCAATAATTTGCTGTGAGTATGTGCTGCAACCTCTGTTGTAAATGCCCTTGAAGAAGGAGTGAATAGAGAGAGACATGATGACATTTTTACATTTTTATTATGAAAAAATTAGAGTAATCCAAACTGAAATTGGTTGTAAACTGCCTCAGAAAAATCACGTAGAACTGAATGACTGGGTAAAAAAAAAAAAACCAGATGAAATATAAAGTGATACAGAAGGAGGGGGAAATGATGCATTTGTGATGCCAGACTTTCTTAGCTACTACCAGTTGGAAAAGAGATCTTGTCGTCATTTTAGAAGCTTCTGAAAACATCAGCTCATCACTCAGCAGTAGCCAAAACAGGCCAATTAATTGTTAGGAAAAGAAGAGTGGCAGAGACAGAAGATACCTCTATGCCTATATAGAAATCCCACGTATTTCTCACATCTTGAGTGTCATGTACAATTTTGGTTACTTCCATTTCTGAGAAGATGGAGAAAAAGCAAATAGGAGGGTATAATGGTGACTAGAGGTAAGGAATTTCTTCTGTGGATGCCGGGATTTAGTCTCTTCATTTTTGAAAGATTCTCTCTGAGAGAGAATAGGTCAGAGATTTACTTATTATTATACATAATAAGTAAGTATACGTATATATTGTATATATCATTATTGTTTTTATTTAAAACAAGATTGGTATGAAGAATGTAAGCAGGGAACTATGCTTTCATCACAGCACAAAGCTAGAGAGACACTAAATTAAGTAGTTTGGAAGCAAATTTGAGAGAAAGACTGGAAAATATTCTTCATATATGATGTTTGCCAATTGCTGGACTCATTGGCAGAGGAAACTTTGGAGGCCAAGAGGTTAAATGACCTCAGAAAAGTGGTTAGTCAAATTGATGGAAGGAAGTTTGTCAGAGGCTGTTAAACTCAATAACCACAATATATCCTCCCATTCTGGAAGCCTCTGAACAGGGGCTAAAAGTTGTGGATACATTATGATGTATTCAGCCTGTTCTTGTCTTTCTCTAATCATATGCTGATTCCCTCTGTATCCTCCCTTTGACTATAGGCTATAGGCAGACCTTTAACTGAAATGGTGTGGACACTCACAGGGGCCTGAATCTATATTTTAGCTAAGAACGTGCCATTTTTTTGCAGAACTGAGAGTAGCCAAGAATCCCAACTTCCATTTACTTGTCTTGGAAATCTTCTTCAGGTTGCATTTACTCTGTGGTCATTTCCACTTAATGCAGGGTGAGTAGCTGGTGTAAAATTTTGTGTTGGTATTTCTTAGTGGTTTGAGGCTTTTTTGTTTGGTAAGGTTTTTTGAAGTACTGTTATACATCTAGGTGGTAAGAGAAACGATGTTTCTAGAGAAAAATGAAACTTGTCTTTGTTTTCATCTCTCCCGTCTCAGGCTGCATTAAATAGGATACCATGCTACAAGGGTTTTCAGGAATGGGAATTCCACTGTTCTGTAATCACTGCATTTCTCCTCAGGTATCTGCCATTTCCATGACTGTGGTTTTCAATATTTTTTGCTGCTAAAAACTTGAAGTTCCAGTTGACAGTTATATATCTATTTTATAACGCAAAGACAATCTTGCTGTTGCTTTAGGATGGGCTTAAACCTATTCAAATTTTTATTCTTTGCCACTTTTTGTAGTTCATAATATAACTAGCATATCTGTCACTGGAGATACAGGGCACTGTAGATTTTGAGTTTAAAATGCTTTGAGGAACTGGTTTTCTTTGCCATCTCCAGTGGTGCCTGAAGGGCGCGTTTTCCCTGCAGCAGGTTCCATGTAGCTCCATCCCTGCAGAGTGGGAGGAGACTGTAAAGAAAAATCCTGAATCCTATGAAAATATGAAGCCCTTTTCTGAAATGGAGGAAGGGGTTCAAAACTGGAGTCCTACACCAAAGCTCATTTTAGTGTATTGAAAGAAAAAAAAAAGCCGTGGCATAAAATAATCTTTAGCATTTACTTTGTTCCCTTTTGTACTGGATTTGGTGTGAATAATGGGAATTTGTCCTTAGAGACTACTTACAGCATCCAAGAATATGAGGGAGACCATTTAGGTCTCCACAATACTTATACTCCAGAGGTGGAATCCTATATTCTTATGCAAGCTACTTTCCTACTGGAGCTGGTAGGAATTTTGCCAAGCTATTGCCTTGAATTGAAATGGTACGTGTGGGAGGACTGTGGAGTGACATTCCGAGGATATTTAGGCATGGCAGATACTCATTATGCACTCAGAAATATTTCATAATGAAATGTTATAAATTACAGGCGGTGTGATATTTCCCTCCAAACTCTTTTAAAAAATAAAACACATCAAGAAATTTATCTATAAAGCTGCCTTTCCATTCCTTGTCCTTCAAATGGATCTGTCAAGTATTTGTTCCAAATTTTGCAAATGTCTTAAGCTGACTGTTTTTTCCCCTTTTTATCTCCTCTCGGACACATCTATTTAATGCAAATTCTGTGAATGAGGGAAACATCAGGCTTCCCACTTAAAAGGAAGCCATGCTCTTGCTAATCAGCATATCACTCTGAAAACCCATGTGGAAGGAGACATTTTTGCCTCACATTAATTCTGAAATGTGCTTGAATGCTGGTTTTTTTTTTTTTCCTTCCTGAATCTTATTGTTGGAGACAGTTATCTTGCTAAAAGGTGACATTAGCTGTGACATGGGCAGATCGGGAGCCTCACTGGAAGGAAAAGCTGCCATTCTGTCTTATAATGATTTAGCTGCGATGGCAAAACATGACTTTATGTGATTTACAAGCTTCTGTGTAAAACACTGCGGGGTTTCTTCTGCTGAGCTCCACCAGTGGCTCCATTGACTCTATGGATGGAAGATGAGCACCCTCATGCATCCGTCCCTCGGATGCCTCCACTGGCTGAGGCAGCAAAACTATGTTCTGCATGGGAAGAGAATTGGGATAAGCAGTGAATGGTTTGCCAGTCCTTCCCTGCAGTATGTATTTTTAGCCCTTCATTTTGTACGAGTTTTAGGACAGGAAATTTAAGGACAACTTGCTGTTGCACAAACAGGCTAGGAGAACCTGTAACGGCAGGTGAGGCTGCCTTGAGGAAAAAGAAATTGAAATATAAAAATACACAGAACTCCCTGAATTTAAGTAGAGTGAAGTAGTGTTTACTCTCACGAGAAAATCCTGGGTACCAGAGGTTTATTTTATGTAATAAGGAAAAGCTTCATAAGAACCACTTGTCAGAAGCTGAAGTTATATTTGCAATTTCAGTACCTCTCGGGTAGAGAGGCAAGAAAAAGTCTGATTATGAGGTTTGGCAAAATGATGACTGAGTGAAATGTAATGAGATTTGATGCCGAGGAGGCCAAAATAGACGATGCAACGGTTTCTTCTGATTTCTTAGGTGCTGTGAAAATGTACAGACTCATAAAAGTATGTCAGTATCTGGCTGCTGAAAATTAATACGCCTTGCTGAGAAATAAGGTTTTTTTGTGTTACCTTGTAAAGGTAATTAGACAACTGAGATAGTAAGTTGTTTCTTTCTGAAAAGACTAAATCGAAAAACTCTAATGCAGCCAGGGAGATTTGTATTTAAATTATTAATTGCATAACTCACAGAAATTGCTCAAGCTATAAATTTTGATAATTTTGAAACTTCTATATCCATGCAGGCAGACAGCTTTGATAGCAAGCGATATCACAGAAGAGACAAATTGTTCCACAGATTTTCCTTCCTATTAGGATTTCTCCTATTTTGCCTGGTTAAAGCCTAGCTTAGATATACTGTTCCTTTGTGTGGATTGTTGCTAAATTTTGAGTAATCTGAAAGATGATGCTGTTTATATTCAATACAACGAAGTTGTAGAACTCTATTGGCAGTCAAAATGCCCAAACTGGTATTTTGGCAGTCCATCTCTTCACAGGGCTTCAAACAGTCTGGGAGGACTAGACTAAGTGAGAGCTTTGGTACTAAATGACCCAGTTCGCCACAACAATGTTCTGAGTTTTGTTTGAAAGAAGAAATTCAATTTCAGGGTCGGTCATCTCCTGACCTGTAAAGCTTCTTAGAGCTTGGGGATTTTTGACAAATAGCTGTAATCTGTTGGCATGAAGAGATCCAGCAGGATATACTTATTTTGGATGGGA
>JAHREE010000237.1:127955-205866 GCA_033628505.1 Tringa tobata
ACCGATCGCTCCTCAAACTGCATTCTTCTGTCCTCTGCCTTTATGGTTTATTTAACTGTTCGACTGTTTTGAGGAGCTGCCTTAGTACGCCACTCTGCACGTGCCAGTTGTGACCTCGGAGGCAAGGAAAATATTCTAGTTGAAAATCAGAAAACACACCACTTTTTGAACTGGTATAATCACTGTGAAAATCAGCCTAGTGCTTCTGTTATTATAAGAACTTATTTCCTACTAAATATCTAAGATGCAGGTGACGCTGTTTAGAGACCCACACACTTGTGTTGCATAAACCTTTTAATCATACTGCTATGCTATTACTGTGATATGGACCACGTAAGAGGGAGATTACCTGATTTACAAATGAGTAAAATGCAGTATGAGGTACACGGGAGCAGGCTGAGGAGTTAAGTCATCACTCATCACTCCTATGAGACAAAATTCTAACAACCTAGAAACAGCCCCAATACTACATTATAACTACGTGTAAGTTTACTTTTTGCTTCCGTAGAGCCATTCATGGGCTTACAGTAAGCGATGTGCACAAGAGCATTCAGCCCACAGCAGTGGGCTCCCCAGTTTAAGGACAGGGAGGGTACAGCAAAGGGCTACAAAGATGATGAGGGGCCTAGAACATCTCTCTTACGAGGAAAGACTGAGGTACATGGGTCTTTTTAGTCCTGGAGAAGAGAAGTTGAGGGGGGACCTTAAAGGGTGGGTGTTAGGAGAATGGAGACAGTCTCTTTTCAGTGGTGCCCAGGGACAGGACAAGAGGGAACAGGCACAAACTTGAACATGGGAAGTTCCATCTAAACATGAGGAGGAACTTCTTTGCTGTGAGGGTGGCAGAGCCCTGGCAGAGGCTGCCCAGAGAGGTGGTGGAGTCTCCTTCTCTGGAGACATTCCAAAGCCGCCTGGACACATTCCTGTGGGACCTGCTGTGGGTGGACCTGCTCTGGCAGGGGGTTGGACTAGATGATCTCCAGAGGTCCCTTCCAACCCCATGTCATTCTGTGATTCTGTGAAACCTTAATGTGAGACCAGATACAGATGGTCAGGACACTGCCATGTGGTGGTAGCACTGTTCTTGGGCCCCTCGTTGCTGCTTCCTTACTGTGTGCTCACCCAATCCCACTGGTGAGCATGTACATGTGTCCGAAGGATGTGGAGAAACCTCTCTTCACCATTCCCTTGGGCATGTGGTAGGTGCCATAGAGCTCTGGCAGAGCAGGGTACCTGCTGGAGAGCATCAGACTGCCTTTGTAGCCAACCCCTATGTTAGGTAAAAGCATGAAAATTATATTGCAGACATGTTATATTGGTGAGGATTTTGTCTTTACAGCTGGTTTATAAAACTACTGAAGACAATTACATCAATCCTGACACAGTGAAAATCCCTTAAAAATCAAAAAGTTAACAGCTTTTTTGGCTTGGGAGATGTGTTTTGCATACTAGACCTTCTAGCCCTGATAGCCTCCAGCAATCGTGGTTTCCCAAGCCACTTCTGCTTTAAGGTGAATGGGAGTTCTGCCAACAGGCCCTTATCGGAGTAGATTGAAGGCATTTTTGGTGGAAGCAGACAATTGCCTACACCTCTTGACTTTGCCTACCTGTCCCTCTGACTCCAGCCTGAACTCTTCTTATCACACACAGGGGGAAAGGAAAAAAAAAAAAAGAGATAAAGAAAATCAAAGCAGGGGTAAGCCTGGTCTTCTCGGTAGGGAAAACAATGTGTTTAAGGTTATGCTTCTGGCTCCCAGAAAACCTACAGAAACAGGACAGTCTCCAGGAAAGAAAAAGAAAAGAAAATATTTTAGAGTAAAATTCTATTGGGACCAATAGTTTATAGTCTCCAAACTCATACAGTGATTGTAATGAAAAATGTCAACATTTTTCATTGCATTATTTTTTTCTGGAAAGCGATTATCTGTAACTAATAAAGTTAACTGTGTACATAAAGATAATGATGGCTATTAAAAAACCTTTAATTATTACTAAAAATTAGGAAGGGCAGAAACAATTAACAAGTAATAACCAAAATTGCATTACTGGAATTTTTATTCCTTATTTTTCTGAGGGCTCAACCAAAGGTGGGATAATACCACCACCAGAAAACAAAACTCTGAGCCCCATTCTCAGCAGGTATAGGTAAAAATATCCTATGGAGAGCAGAAGAGACCTGGCCCCCATGGCTAAATCTTTGTCCCCGGGGAAACATTGTGGCTGAGCAGCACGGCAGGAGGGATGCTCTTTCACAGAATGATATGGGGTTGGGAGGGACCTCTGGAGATCATCTAGTCCAACCACCCTCCTGTGAAAGCAGGTCCACCCAGAGCAGGGTGCACAGGAACATGTCCAGGCGGGTTTTGAGTGTCTCCTGGACATGTCTCCTTTCCCTCCAGCAGTTTCTCTCTCTCTGTCTCTGTAACTGGAGTTGCTTCAGTAACTATTTCCCATGCCTGCTACTCTCTTTTTCACAGATGTACTCATTTGAGAAAAAACTCTTATCATCCAAGTCTATGTTTCCGTCTGTCCATGCTTCTCTCCATCTCTCATTTTCAAATCAACATTTATTTCATCACTGATAAGCACTAGAAGTCAAAGTTAATCCCAAATGTGGACTCTCTTAAACGTCCTGAAGTGGTTCATTTTGAGTAGAGACACTGACGACATTTGCCTTCAGCACTTTATACTAGAACATGTGGTGCTCATGATTTGATTTTTGAGACGATAGTGTCCCACTGAGAATTAAAGGACTCTTGAGCATTTGGCATGTGAGTCCTATAATCAGCCTGAGAAAACCAGGAGGTAGAAGATACATGAAATGCTTGCAAAGGTCACTGCAATGCCCTGGTGCCAATGGGATTTCACTCCCATTTAATAGCACTTTCACTGAATCTCTAACCTTATGGAATATGTGTGCGTAGGATATGCCCTGTGTTTTCACGAGTTCTTCCTAGTATCTCATCTTCTCATGGGTGAAAGCCTACTGATTAAATAGGAATAGCATCCTGCTCTTTTAGAAGGAACGTAGTACTGGGAGTTGAGAGGTTTGTGATCCTGCAATGCGTTTCCTGAGAAGCCATTAGATCTCTTTTTGCCTCAACTCCATTGCATTCTTTAGAAATAACAAAAATTTATAGATTTCTGTATATAAAACATGTAGGTGCTATTTTTAGAATATGTTTTCCATCCTCAATTCTTAAGTTGTTTTCTGGAGAGTTTTGTACTCCATTAGTAGTAAGAGAAACTCTTGAAAACCACTAGCATAAAAGTGAATTGCATCTGGTTTGTGACTCTGCCTACCTCCTTCAGTGGTTGCCTCTCTTCTTCATTGTGCAGACCATGTTCATTCTTTCCTGTAAAACCTGATTTGCCTCCCTTGTTCTCTCACTTCTTGATGGGGCAATGCCCTGTTTCTCCCTTCTTTCATTTTTTGATGTCCCATACTTTGAACCTGACGCCCCTTCATTCTTTCCTTTTCTTTTTTTCCCCTAAGATTTCTGTTGTCGTCTTAGCGAATGGTTGATTATTCTAAAAACTGCTCTTGTGCCAAATCTCCTAAGAAGGAGATTGTTTAAACAGAACCTGAAAAGTCTTAATATGCCAAAATGAGGATTAAAGAAATTAAAAAAGCAGGGGGGGTGGAAGGCATTAATTACCATCATCCTTTGTTTAGTGATCTTCTTATTCTGGGCAGATCTAAAACTTTATTTGGCAGCGTACACTGAAGCTCAGTGCTCACACCTGCTGAAGCATCAGTTATGGTAGTAGCAGCATCTGAATAGATATTCTGTTTAAGTGGAATCTCCACTATGTCTTAATTAAACATCCATCACTGTCGCGTTGCTACCGTTAGATGGAAACCAATTCCCAGCAGCTGTCCCAGTTGTGATCTCCAATTAAGCTTTTGAGTTCAGTCTGGCTAGAACATGTCTTGGTTAGTATTATTAACTAATATATATATATTATAACTAATATCCTAATAGAAATACACGGTTAGTTCTTAATTGAGCAACTATTTTAGATGCAGGAAGTGAAGAAGCATTTTAAATGGAGCCTAGCTTCTCCATTTATTAAAACCTACATTATGTCTGTGGTGATGACCTAAAATACTCAGAAATGGAAGCATTCTTCCTTGAGCTAGCACTAGTCTGATCTATTCTATCACATTAGCCTTTCATGAAACAACAGAATAAGATCAGAGAACAAAATCCATTGTACTGTTCATATAAATTAATTGCATTCAGGAACACTGTGTACCACCAGAAATCAATGAACTGGTTTCATTAATGGTCAGGCTTAGACACAGCTTTCTGCCCTTTCTGATTTGTAGCAGCTTTGCTAAAGAACAATTATACTTATCAAACAGAGCACACGCAGAGAAAGAGTAGCAGGAAACATGGAAAATCCCTGTTCTTTCCTGAAATCCTGGAACCAGGACTCTTTCTTCAGTTTTAGGGACTGATTCAGGTACATGAGTGCTACAGGTGGGACGTAGGCAGAGACTGGAGTCCAACATGTAGGTACACACTCCCCACAACTCCTGCTTTACCCCCAAAGCAAGCCCTATTCGGTAGTTACACCTACAGCCCGAGTCACCTATAGCATTTGTGCCCGGGGATTGTCACTTTGCAACCATTTGTATTCAGAATACATCCCGAAGGGCTGATGCTCCTGCCAGTGCCTCTCCCCAGCCATCCATGAGCTGGGGAGTCTGTAGCCTGAGAGGGTTCAGTCCCACGTGATAAACTCCTTCCACAGGACCTCTCCCCCAGCTAGAGGTGCCCAACACATCAATGCTGAGACTGAGAAGGTGGTCCCTTTCCTCCTTTGCTAAACCCTGTGGAATGCCTGCTTTGAATCTCTTTTCCTTTGGGAGCCTTGATACCAAGAATTCAGGGAACTAGGTGTCTGGAATTGGATATGAAGACCTTCAGGGTCAGTGCATCTTTTTAGGTTCAATCTGAAAAGACTCCATGTGAATGCACACACACGTGTGAATGAAAGACACTGCAGACCTTTTAATTTCAGCCCTGGTGAAGCCATCCCACTTCAAGGTAAAGCAACTCCAGCAAATAAGCAAGATAAGTCCTGTCAGTTATCAGGCTTCAGAAACCGCGGACAACAAGCTGTCTCCTCTCAGACCTCGCTGAAGACTGCTAAGTTAATAAAACAGTCAGGATTTAGTTTGACCCTGAATTTCCCACATTTTAAGCCAACAAGAAGGATACCTGCACTGAATGCTTGCTTGATTTATCAAAGACTTGTGGCTAGCAGAAAGCAGAAGTTGACCCTATGTGGCTCCTCCTGGCCCAAGGTGTGTTTAGGGGGTGGGTCACCATGAGATGTCAAGCCCCACACAGAGCAAACCTTGGAGGAGCAATAGAGCTGGTGTCCTTGATGTCCCTAGTGCCCTGCTGAAACCAAAGGGATCTCCCTGGGTCAGCACCGCAGCTCGCTGTAGACAGGCAAACTAATTTATAAGCCTTACAAAACTAAATGGAAGGTGTTCAAACATCATATTTCTTCTTTTTTTTTTTCCTTTTTTCTTTTTTTCAGCATGCACGGTCTTTAGTCAAAGCACCGTAATAGATTGTTGAAGACTGTCAGGAAAATTATACCACGTTAAAAGATTTATGTTGGTGCGTATTTCTGGACTGTCTGATGAGGCTTATGGCATTTTGGGCATAAATCAAGGAAGAAAATTATCTTTAAGCTTAGTTATCAACCAGAAGAGACAATACCTTAATTTTGAATTGTTTCAGATGAGATTCAGCCAGTTAACAATAAATATTCCTTTTTTTTTGCACCTTAATGATGCTTTTTAATTAAATACTCCATTAAGCTGAATACTAAACAAATTTTGTGGGTCAGATGGTAAATCATTTGCAGACGATTACTTGCTCAAGGCTTGTTTTGAATCCTGCTGAAGTTAAAAGAATCCTTTTCAATCATTTCAGTGGGTTTGGGACTAGGCAGTGAAGTAGTTTGATTGGAGCAGATGAGAAAACTCCATGTAAGGGACTACCAGCTTGGACGAGAAGGGATTTGAATGTCTCATCCAACAATTAGATAGAGCTATAATGGTTACTAATGTAAATGTTGTGGAGTTAAAAATCAGCTGGTGTTAACTTGACAAAATGTTTTTTAACAAAAGAAATGGCAGTGTGGTTGGCTCTAGAGAGCATCAGTTTATCAGCGTCTTCTCTGTTGTGTTCGAGGTCACAGGAATGCTGAGTCCACCAAGGGCTCATATTTTATATGCGTATATGTATGTACACATACGTACATTAAAATGCTTATATAAAAAATTCCAACTGCCCTTTGATTACCACAATCAGCAACAGAACTTTGTAGTGTTTATGGCTTTTCATACTCCTTTGTCAGATGCTGTCATGTGGGTATTTTCATCTCTGCCTTTAAGTGCAAAGCCTTTTATTTATACAGAAATATGAAATCAGTGGCGGTCTGGGAATTAAAATATTACTCTCCCGGGGGAAAATGACCTTCTTCTAAAGATTGATGGAACAGCCACCAGAAACTTAGAGAAATTATGTTTACCATTTTCTAA
The DNA here is from genome assembly GCA_033628505.1 of Tringa tobata. Lineage (NCBI taxonomy): Eukaryota > Metazoa > Chordata > Aves > Charadriiformes > Scolopacidae > Tringa > Tringa tobata. Next base: position 134,527 of record JAHREE010000237.1, read on the forward strand.
ATGATAACAGCCTGAACTGATCCTGATCTTTCTGTATTTCACATCTATCTCCAACTCATTTGTAGCAGACCAAAGAAAACAAACATAAGTGCAGAGAGATGTTTAATTGTGTGATGTTAAGTCATTATTCTCTTGCAATTTCCTGTCTTTTAAATGTGTACACGTTTATGATAGGGTTCCCTACTGAGTAATGTAAATAACTATTTTTTTATGATTATTTACAATCGTAACCATGGGAGGTTTATTGGTTTTGTTAATGTTATTGTGAAAGCACTTTAAAGCCCTATTAAAGATCAGATCTTTTTGTACCAAAATCTGTCCTCACTAGATATAAACAGTTTCTGTTCCAGAGGGTTCACATTTGAAAGACCCAGCGTGGAGGTTGCAAGCGTGTGGTCAGCAAAATAAGAGGTAAGAAAAATAGACTTTAATCAAGTATTCACTGGTCATTTGTAACTGGCTCCTTAAAGGCTAAAAAGCATATAACTCTGAGAGGTTAAGTACAAAATTTTGTTCTTCTAACTCCATAAATTATTGCTGGTATGGAATATGTTAGATAATGATCTGTAGCTTCTTAACCAAAGGACGAGTCTGAAGCCATCTGTCTCCATGAAACACACTGTTCAGTACCAACCAGACTGCAATTTATTACAATGCCTAGGAAATAGCCCGGTATCCTTTCTTATAGAAAAACCAGCGGAGACGGCAGGCAAGCTCATAAGCTGTAAGAAATATTTACCAAAAGGAGAAAATCTGCGAAGCGTTTCTAAGCCCTCGTTGTGGGTTAACCCCAGTGGGCTGCTGAGCACCACACAGCTCACTTTACCCTCCTTCAGTGGGACAGGGGAAAAAGAAAGGAAGAATAAAAGCAAGAAAACTTGGGGGTCAAGATAGAAAAAATGAAAAAAAAAAATGTTATTTGGTAAGTGGAAGAAGAGGGAAGAACACAAAACCAGCGAGGCGAAGGCATTCACTCGCTGCCTCCTGGGGGTAGATGGATGGCCAGCCATCTCCGGAGCAAAAGATGGGTAACACCCTTAAAACATCCTCTTTTCCCATTTATTGCTGGGCGTGACATTGTATGGGATGGAAGAACTCTTTGGTTAGTTCATCTCTTTGCTCAGGGCTCGGTTGTGTTCTCTCCCAGCCTGTTGTGCACCCCCCAATCTATTCACCGGGGGGCAGAGGGAGAGACAGAGAGCCTTGATGCTGTGCAAACACCATTCAGGGAAAGCTAGAAAATTAGTGTGTTGCCAGTGCTGTTTTTGTCACAAATCTAAGGCACAGCACCATATGAGCTGCTGTGAAGAAAATTAACTCTATCCTAACCAGGCCCAGTAAAGTCCTTTTAATTTCTTCTTCCCCAACCCAGTCTTAGCAGATGTTGTGCCTTGCTGCGAAAGAAATCTAAAATATTCTTGTTTTTTTACAGATTTTACCTGGAATTTCAAGCTCTTAGTACAGCATCATCTATAAGGTAAGATGACTTCTTTTCTTGCGGTGCCTCTTCTCTTTCTGGGGAAAAGTTCATCTTCTCTATTGAAATGTCTTTTTTACAGGGGGGTGTAGTTACTGCTCCCCGTTCAGTAGCCAGCGGATGAACGGTACTGCCTTTTCAAATAGTCTGATGTTTCACGTTTTAATATCTTGCCTGTGGGATATGGAGGACATGGGAAGAACGGGGGATTCTCCTAGCCTTCCAGAAATCAGAACAGCCCCAGAAGTTGGTAGGCAGCTCCTGACCTCCCTGCCAGCCAGATGGGAGGGCAAACCTCCCCTTGACGTGCGTGAGCGGGATGGGGACCCTCGAGAGCTGTCACAGCCCGATAGCCCTCACCCCAAGAGACAGGAGAGTTTCAAAAGGTCAGGGAAGATCTATTTTTTGGTTTTGAGGCGTACGTTTTGCACAAAGCCGTGTCACATTAGATCCCCGTTGCTAGGGACGTTATACCAAGCTGTGCATGGAGCCTGCCACTGCTGGAAATTTCTTTCAGCTCGATGTGATTCACAGGCATGAGGACTAATAAGAACATAGTGTATTATTAAAAATATCAGCTTGACAGGGCTCAGCAAGTGCCTGTAGCGAGCGTACCTCAGAAACAGGGAAAAAGCCTGACTCCATTAACTCTCTGCATCTGAACCTTCTTACTTATCTGCGGAGAGAGGCAGAGAAATTACACGAGGTTGAGATTTTAATGAGAAGAAGTAGAGGACTAATGAAATGCTAATGAGATCGACATAATCCAGTGTGTCACACTGCAGGCTCTCAGTCCTTTCAAGCCTGGTAAACAAAATAGCAACCATTAATTTGCCTGAAGTGGATTCATGAATTTAGCAATGGAATTTAGAAAGTGTTGAACAATACCCCGTGTGTTCACCAGTGACACCAAATCTTGGGTTTTTTAGACATATTTCCCTAAGGTGGAAGTAAGGCCTCTGTGGACTAAGAAGGCTTTGGAGTCAGCCAGTTGCCAGATGCAGGTGACTTGGTGGTTTTCACAGAGTTTCTACTCAGGTAACAAGTTTGTTGGGAAGGAGACCCGACGGACTGATAGAGATGGATGGTGGGTTTCCATGGAAAACATCCGTTTAGAAAAGGGAGGTGGCTCTAAGTACTGGTGGGCACAGGCTGGGGGGCTCTCACTTCATGTCCAACCAGCTCATCCCTCCACTTGTGGCCCAGCAGATTTTGGGTTTATGGAGAGCTTTCAGGCAAGAGCTTTTCCTTTCCAGAGCGACTCAACTCCGGGCCCAAATAGACTGTGTCATGAGACTGGAGAGCTAAGAAGGGCAGAAGTAGGTTGAAACTATTTTTACAGCTCTGTGATCCAAAGGTGATCTTTGTCTTACAGAGGAGAGAACAAGTTTCAAGCTGCTATGTTTTGCTTTGGGGTGGTTTTTTTTTTACAGCCCTCAGTGGCCCGCGCTGCTCCTCAGGGATCAGTGGGACACGGGGCTGTGGCTGCCACTCATCTTCCTTTCAGCAAAAGGACTCGAATCCACAGAGGGATAATTTAAGACAGATCTCTCCCGGTACAGAAACAGCCGAAGGCACTACAGAATATGTCCAAAATTACTCTTTTGAGTTGCATCAGCTGATTTCTTTGTACCCGGCTCCTAAAAAAATCCTATATATGAACTGAACTTTAAGTCAGGTTTCAGTGTTAGTGTCCATCACAGCTACATTTGCAAGTTTGAGGCCTTATTAAAGAGGACTTTTAACTAGTTCTTCTCACCCCGAAGATAGTTCTTGCCCTAGCAGCTACCAAAGCTACCCTGACTGACTAACTTTCATTTGGATCTTCCGTTTATAGTATCAAATTACTGACTCCAAATACTTGTTCCAGACAAATTGCTCACTTCCCACAGGGAGAAGGAAAAAACAGAGACAGAAAATAAAAGCAGTCATTCAGAGCATCTTCAGACATATTTTACATTGAATCTGTCTTGTTCTGGGTTTTCATTTTTGTGCTTCCAAGGAACAAATCTCTTTCCCTTTCAACATTTCTTTTCAGATGTACATATATCACAATAATTTAGCATACATTTCTCTAATCTTTGATTAATGTCTTACCTTTCACTTAAATACCCATTAACATGAAATCATCACAGTAATTTTGGTTGAATCCCCATATCACTGACACACTGTTAATGAAAACAAGATTAGCATCTGAAGCTTTCAAGGGATGATTGCTGTAGTGTTTGGATTCTTTCCTGACAAGATAGACTCTCTAATTCTTTTAAACAGGGAAAAAACCATGTGCTTCCAACCAGACTTCTGCACTTCTTTATGTGCGGAGTCCCAAGTGGAGTTAAGAGCACAATTCACAAAAGTTAGGGATTCAGTATTTGGGCAAAAAGTGTGCTCAGGTCAGTGTCTGACATGCTGACCAGCATTACTTTGAAATTTCTCTATTTTTTCATGACTGATTTGTATGTCTCCATCAGACCCTTGTTTTCTATCTGGGTTTTAAAGAGTCAGAGGCAGGGATTACCTCTTATGGAAACACAAATAACATCTAAAATTCCCCTTCTGAAACAAATGTAGCTTTTTTTTATATGGAACCACATATTCTAAATTACATCCATTCTAAAAAGTCCTCTTCAACAAAAATGGTCCTCCATATGCCTTTGTTGATTTACATACCTGCTATATTAAAAATAAGTTCCAAGTGCCAGAATTCAGTGACTGACAGTGCATTTGTGTTTATAGCAAAAACTTTCGAGATCCACTGAAAATCCCAAAGGCAGCCCTGAGAACAGCAAAAAAACACTCCCAAAGTCCCCTTGCCTTTGTTCTCTTATATGTAAGATGAGAATAGTCCTGACTTGACAGAACTACAATGCAAGGCTTGAATTCGTCAGCTTTTGTAAAATACTTCAGGACTCCAAAGTGAATTTCACTTACAATACCACTACCTTAAGAAATGTTGATCTTTTCTTGTCTTTTTCTAATATTATCTCAGAACTAGAATAATGTAGTTTTAACCCTGAAAGACAATTTGTGCATGAGTTGTTTTTCTAACTACCCTGGGCTCTGTTAGCAGGGTAGTCCCTATCACAGAATCACAGAATGATATGGGGTTGGAAGGGACCTCTGGAGATCATCTAGTCCAACCCCCTGCCAGAGAAGGTCCACCTAGAGTGGGTTGCACAGGAACGTGTCCAAGCAGGGTCTGAATGTCTTCAGAGAAGGAGACTCCACCACCTCTCTGGGCAGCCTCTTCCAGGGCTCTGCCACCCTCACAGCAAAGAATTTCCTCCTCATCTTTAGGTGGAACTTCTTATGTTGAAGTTTGTGCCCGTTCCCTCTTGTCCTGTCCCTGGGCACCACTGAAAAGAGACTGGCCCCATTCTCCTAACACCCACTCTTTAAGGTCCCTCCTCAACCTTCTTTTCTCCAGGACTAAAAAGACCCATGTACCTCAGTCTTTCCTCGTAAGAGAGATGTTCTAGGCCCCTAATCATCTTTGTAGCCCTTTGCTGTACCCTCCCTGTCCTTAAACTGGGGAGCCCACTGCTGTGGGCTGAATGCTCTTGTGCACATCGCTTACTGTAAGCCCATGAATGGGTCTACGGAAGCAAAAAGTAAACTTACACGTAGTTATAATGTAGTATTGGGGCTGTTTCTAGGTTCTTAGAATTTTGTCTCATAGGAGTGATGAGTGATGACTTAACTCCTCAGCCTGCTCCCGTGTACCTCATACTGCATTTCACTCATTTGTAAATCAGGTAATCTCCCTCTTGCACGGTCCATATCACAGTAATAGCATAGCAGTATGATTAAAAGGTTTATGCAACACAAGTGTGTGGGTCTCTAAACAGCGTCACCTGCATCTTAGATATTTAGTAGGAAATAAGTTCTTATAATAACAGAAGCACTAGGCTGATTTTCACAGTGATTATACCAGTTCAAAAAGTGGTGTGTTTTCTGATTTTCAACTAGAATATTTTCCTTGCCTCCGAGGTCACAACTGGCACGTGCAGAGTGGCGTACTAAGGCAGCTCCTCAAAACAGTCGAACAGTTAAATAAACCATAAAGGCAGAGGACAGAAGAATGCAGTTTGAGGAGCGATCGGTGAAGACAAAACAAAGAACAACAAAAAGACAATTCAGAAAGCAAACTCAAGTGTAATACAATGTTAGTCAAGGGGAAAGAGGGAAAATTAAGCAACAACCTGTTACTCATCTAGGTACTTGTTAGATCGAAGGCATTCATTTTAGCTTGTTTATTTTTGAAGGTCTTCTTTCTCTGATGGAAAGAGAGAGATACCATTCCAGAGTGTGCATCATACATCCCTGAAATCAATGTCTAAAATACCACCCTTTTAACATATTTCTCTCTCTCTCCCGCCAACAATGCATCAAGGAATACAGTTTGTGTTACTTTTATGGTGATAATAGTGCAAGCTTCTCGTTGCAAGGATTTCCTGGATTATTCTTACGACATTATTTCTGTAGGGCACACCAGGGCTGTAGTTCTTGGAGGTGATGGAGATGGCCAGCACTGGCTCACGTGGCGTATCTAAATTGTTTTCTTCTTTTCTTCCTTGACACTCTTTCTCCTTTTAGATGTTTTCATTTCTTGCAATCTTTCCACAGTCACATCTGGGCAAGTAAACAGATTGTTTTGAATCAAACAGCTGTGCTAATTTATTGCACTGTTTAAAGCAAAGCTTGAACATGCTCTTGACTACACACAGGGACTGGATGTACTGGCAGATATGAACAGGTACCTATCTCCCTTCAAATTAAAACATCCACAGCAAGCAGCAGACCGGCCAGCAGGCAGCACCGCTCAGCGAACCATGACCATCTCCCGTTCCTTGAGCTGCCCCTGGGGTCCTGGGTGTGGGATTCACACAGTGCTGGGGGGCTGTGTCACTCAAGGCAGATGGGTCTCCAGCCTCCCACACCATGGGACGTGCAAGGCCTGGCCCCTCCACGTTTTTCCCTCTTGTTCTGCCATGTCTCCTTGGCAAGGCAATGAACATTTTCTTCTCCAGACCCCGAGCTCTGGGCCAGAACATAAACAACCCATAACAGAAGATAAAAGGGACACTTCACAGGCTGGAGCTCCCAAGTTCTCACAGCAGTTTATACTCCACAGTTTAAGCCAGAGCAAGTGAAAGGATTCAGGGAAATGTCCTAAAGCCACAGAGCAGGTAAAACTGGTTTTGAACTCTGGGGGTTCCTGGTGGTCAAGGTCACTCCACTGTTAATATAGCAATTCTGCCTTTTCCTCACATAAGGTGCAATCTCAAATGCTTTCCTTTTCTATAAATTCTTCCTTCTGCTTGGAAGTCATTTCAGGGACCCCAAATGTCTTTATTAAATGAAAAGCATGAGAAGTGGAAAGCCATTATGCCCTTGTGAACTGGTCTGGAAAAATATGCATATGAAATGAGACTATGGAGGAAGCCAAAGGAGGTGGTGATCAAGGTCAAGTAGTGTTTTTGATTAGTTTGGGTTTTGTCATCATTAGATTTTGAGTTTACTCTTCTTTGCAACTCTTGCATCTGAGATTGAATCTTCTAAAAACTTCCGTGAGTTTCTACATCATGCTTCAGTGAACATTACAAACAGCCAAGGAACAAAAATTGCAAGTGGTGTGTTTCTGTTTGTCTAATGGCACATAAAAGATCTGCCTGTGTTTACCTCTGCACTATGTTTTGACTGCTCCTGACCTGAAACAATCTGCCCCTGGACCTGAAATTCCAGCTAAGCCTCCCTGGTAGGTAAACAGAACTTTTAAAAACAAGTTTCAGGTTTTCCTTATGTCTATTCCTAGCTTAGCAAGTGGAGTATTTAAAAAAAAAAGACCCAAACTAGGCTACAATAAATATATATATGTGTGTGTGGCTGTTTCTGCAAAGAACTGCCCGGGAATGATGTGTTCTGCAAATTGTATACTGAAAATAAGCAGTGTGGATAGGTCTCTATGCTGACAAACCCCAACAATCTTAGACAGGAAAGAAACTTAAAAAAAAAAAAAGACACAGAAAGAAAAAAGGAAACAGGTGGCTTGTTCCAGGCCTGCCAAGAACATTTTGGAGCCTTGAGAACATGCACTCCCCTGCTTGGCTGAGGGTTGTTTCTGTCTCGTCCACCGAGTGATTTCTTGTCTTTCCCTCAGCTTCCTTCTGCCGCCTGCAAACAACCTGCTCTCTGCTCATTTTATCTGTTCCCTCGGGCTGGGCCTTGCCATTTCATTCTCCACCTTTCCTCCTCCTGGTGTCAAACCTTCCTGGTTTGCAGATGCCTGGTGCTGGTAGATGATTGCCCTCTTTGAGCTCTCACCTTCTCCGTCCTCCCCATTCTTCGCCCCAACCAAATAAGTCAGCGCTTTTCAAACGTTTTACTCAGTGATTGAAAATGCTGCAGTTTGTGTGTGATATATTGACAATTTTGGAGAATACAGGTGCTCAGGGCAATCAAGAGCAAAGGTACGGTCTTCCTCAGCTGTCTTCCTTCTTCACCACTGAAAACCAGTCCAGCATTTACAGAAGAATTGTCTTTTCTTTTTACTTTAGTAGGAGCCCTAGTGAGTTCCTCGGGCTGCAGCTAGACCTCTGGCTTTAATAAAAGGAGGATACTGGTCCTAATTCCTCATCCATGCTTTAGAAATCCGGTTCATTCTAACTAGGACTTTTACAGTGAATTACAGCATTGAAAAATAGATTTATTTATGCTTTTTCTTGCATAGGACCATATATTCCCTAAAATGCTTATATACGCCCAGGATTACCTCCGTAAAATCTCTACCATACTTCATTAATACAAAAGCGGTGCTCTCATATCTTTTTGTATTTCTTAAACATAAATGAACATGCGTGTGCCAGACAACAGTGTGCAGTGAGTTCAGTGCATCCAGGACACGTTGAACTCCAAAGGGTTTGTACTATTCGTTTATGCATGTGCAGGGTCTGTCCTTCTGGGATTTCCAGATGTCTGGAGCCTGGCCAAAGCTGCTCCTGCATCACAGCAGCTGGACATCTGGAAATTCCAGACAAGAGGCTAAAGCCCACTTTTTATGTGGACAGCATTTCTGGGGTGAAAAAGAGAACATTTGCAGAAACTCAGACATTATGTGACTGATCCAGAAACCCTAGACAAGGTGAGGATACTTTCAGTGTAATAAAAAGAGGAGCATTAAAAAAAAATACATGGATATCCTACTGAAGGCCAATAGCAAATGAGTGCCAAATTCCACTCTGAGCCTCTCAAAACCTATGTCATATCTCATTTTGCCTTGGCTTTATTACACGTCCTTTCGTTCCATCGAGTTTGCCTAAACAGACACCCTCAGTAACTTCTTTCCTTCTCTCTTCACTGTGAAAATGTTTCCGAATATCGCATTATACAACAAACTTGAAAGCCCCCTGTGTGGTCAGCACCAGCCCTGGTGAGTTGGCTGTTTTCTTCTCCCATGGCTTCGTAATTTATGCTTCTCGGGGGACCAGCAGGCTGTTTCTTACTGACACGCCACTCACTGCATGATGTGTGCCTATCCCTTTATATTACTGCTGTATAAATACTTGATATGAGCTGTGCATGGCTTTATGGAACTACAGTTGATTAGGCCATTGTTTCTAAACCAAACTAGGCCTACGTCACACTTGGTGTTTTGTTTTTTTTTTTTTCCTAGAAATCATGAATACATTGTAAACTGAGTTTAATTTGTGCTGAAAACAGCGTGGTCAAAGGGAAGGTTTGTGCTCAGAATATTTGGTCTGACTGAATATGCATGGACACTGCGCCACTGCTGTGGAAGGAATCTAAGTCCTGATTAACGGATATAACTTTAGTGGTCAGGATGATAAATTAGACAGTAAGATTGCAGAGAAACTGTTTTTAAAAAAGCTTTATGGGCTCATAGGGAAAACACTTGCATCCTGGAATCATCCAAGGAATTACAGAACACCGGGTGTTATTTTTGGCCAGATGGTTTGCAGTTAATTTGATAGATTTGATCTGTAAATTAACAATTATTCAGGGATGTAAGAACACACTAATAGTTTGGGAAAAAAAATAATCAATAGGTAAAGCATAAGCAGTATCAGGGTTAGGAAAACAGGAATTATTTCAGATCACAAACCTGTTAAGCCTCACACCTGGAATTAATGTCAGGAGTTGCTTATAAAGGCTGCACTGAAGGGTCTTTTCAGATGGTAAATTTGTTACTGACAGGTTGGTAATCTGTGTTGAAGCTTTCTTTATGTTTTTGTTTATAACTATAAATCTATTCTGTTCCTCTGTTCAGTTTTTGTATTGGCAGGTAGGGTATGAATGATGCATTTTGACTAGCGTTTTGCAACATTATGACTCAAGGAATAGTAATTTGTAGGTTCCTTACCATTCTTGCCAGAGGGGGAATTTCCTTTAATGGCGTGAAACTATTATGAGGAATCACAGATCGAGACAACAGATCAAGAGAAATAACTGGGGCCGTACTGTAAGAGAATAAATAATTGCAGGCAAAGCTGTCTGTAGCCTAGAGAAAGTATGAGAAAATTTTTTTTAGATTAAATGGTGAATAAATCAAAGAATGTTTGAAAACTGAAATGAGTTCCTTAATTGTATATGAGCACTGGACAGTGTGGGTGGGTGTTGCTGTTGCCCACAGTAGGTGTTTCTGCAGTACAAGTGATGTGGCTTGGTCTTTATTTACTCCATGGGTTGAAATTCCTGTTGTTGTAAGCTTAAGTCATCCTGGTACTTTTCTATGTTCATTAAATATCCTGTTTGAAATTAACTTGAGAAGAATAATTAGTACTGCTTTATAAGCATGTGAGAATGAGGAAAAAATCCCATGCTATGGTTTGAAAATTCTGGCGGAAATTTTTGCAGCTTCGTCTGGGGATTTTTGTTGCTGTCCTGAGATTTTTCTTGCCAACAGTTTTCTTCTCCTAGACTGTTCCATCTTTCAGTATCGATATTAAGTCCAGTTAGGTCTGCTGGGTTTTCCTAGGCTGCTTTCAGTTATTCAACACTTCCAAGGCCAAAGAACCGAGTAGCAACAGCCATAGGCATTTCAAATACACCCAGTGCATGTCCGTGTTGGCACAGGGGACAGCCGGCCTAAGAATAAATTCTAGAATTGAATCATATTTTAAGTTAATCTTAAATGTGGCTTAGTATTATAAAACCAGGAAAAATCCTTTTGGTGCATTACTTGGAACTATGTAAAATCCTGGAAAGCTTAGGTCATCCCGAAAGAAAACCAGAATGTGGTCTGTGCAGGGTGAAGAGTTCACGTGTTCATTTTTAGACCAAAGATCACAATCTTTCTCTTCCTACTTTTTAATGTTTCAGAGCAGGTGAAACTAGGAAGATAATAATGAGTACATATATGTGTATTTAAAAGAATATGAAAGCATTTTAACTCAAAGCAAAGAACAGTAAATAATCTGATCTCTGAGGTTTTTCGTTGTTGGTTTGGGGCTTTTGTTTTTTGTTGTTGGTTTTCTTTTTCACACAAGGGCTCATGTAAGTCCCTTTTTGCATTTACTCCCAATGACAACTGTAATACTGGATTCAAAATGTGGGGGTGATATCTTTCAGTGAAAGAGGGTATTGAAATGCAAAATATTTGTATTAATAAATGGTCATTATTCATTACTAGTATAATCATCACACTCTAAGCAAAAAGGAACTGAGGTTTAAGTCCTATAATTAAGGTTTTTCTAGTATTAAGACATAAAGGAAATGGACTCTGAGGGCAGTTGATAATTTTATGAAATATATGATAAATATGTCTTCCTGATGAGTTGATGAAAATAATAGATTGCAAAGCAGGTTTCAAATGGATTTCAGATGGATTGAAATAATGTTTAAAAAAAGGGGGGGGGAAGTCTATTTTCCAAGAACAGATGTCATATGTAATTTAATGCATGATAGTTACTCTAACCCAGACATTACCGTGCCACAATCTGACTCATTATTGTATAAAAATGAATACCTTGAAAATGCTAAGTGCTGTATGAAATCAAGGAGTATTTATATTTTGAGTGGCAAAATCTTCAGGAAAAAACCCAACATTTCTTTCCAGATCTCTACCGAATCACACAGCTGACCGTGTTAGGAAAGGAAAGATAGTAATTGTGCCTGCATAATACCAGTAGGAGAAAAAAAAAAAGAATCAGAGGTTCTTTATGGCAGTTCTCATTTTCAGGAATGAAAAGCCTCTTTCCCCACCTGCAGGTAAAAGCCCATGTCCTGCTAATCCGTATTCACTTGAGAAAGCAGATGGGATTTCCAAAATGAGTAAGAACTCGCATCATTGGGTTCTTTGACAGATTATAACATTTTAAAACTCAGTTTGAATGATCTTTCACTGTAACACATAGTTTTGGGAAGTGAAATGCATTTTCTATCTGTTGCTTGTTTCTCACTGAAAAATTGTTCCATATGAGGAGCAATTTTCTTTCTATTTTGAGTGAAAAATAGAGATCAGATGAAAAACAATTTCATTCCTTGTTTGAGAAATCCCAGTTGTCACATTCAGTTGTTAGGTTTAGGGAGAAAGACCAACTTTTAATTGCAATTCTTGAAGTGCAAACTTACAATTTTATTTTCTGTAGAAGTCTAGAGTAAAGGAAAAGTTTAATTTGTTTTCTTATAAATGTTAAAACCTATTTCTAAAAACCCTTTCCTGAAGGTCATATCTTGTCCTCAACTTGATTCAGCCAATTTGCAAAGTTTTCTTCCAAACTGCCTCTCTTTAAACTTCTATTGACTGACTCAGTCATTTAGCTGTCTGAAAAGCGTGGTGGGTTTGACAGTGGAAGACTTTATTTCTTGTTCCTTGTTCTGTTGAGTGATATTGATCATGGCATTTGGAAGCAAAATGCTCCTTCATCCCTCATAATTCTTTTCTCTCATATATTTTCTTGAGTTTTGTGTTTGGATGCATTTATGCAACATAATGCAATGCCTTGAAGTATATCCAAGCTACGGTGGGCACCAAAGGCAATATAGCATCATTAACAAAGTGTCTAGGTTAATTGACCCAGCTGAGAAGATACATAGGTGGAGCATCAGAACTAGGTTGCAGGATATTTTTGAGCAGTAGCACACCCTTGTCCTTCAAGATTGGCCATGTCAGAGGGTGCAAAGAGGTAAAACCTTCAGCATCTCAAGCAGGAAGATGAGGATGGGGCTCTGAGGGGCAGAAGACTTGCTTAGAGAGTCACTTGGTCTGCCTTGGCTGTTGAAGCCACTGCCACAATTAGTTCCCGACAAAAGCTGATGAAGACTGAAAGCAGCTGTCTGTGAGGGATACTGGAGGACAAGGAGTGTGTTCACAACACTTGGCCAGGATTATGAAAATCAGATCTTATAATCTGTGAAGATAATCAGTGTGTCAGAAACCATTCACATTTTCCAGAGGTGTTGTCTGAAGGATACTGTTCAGCACACCAAGTCCAGGTCGGAGTCTTTTGTTGCTAATGTTGACTGCGATGATTGAAGGCAAATGGTTCCAGGATTCTGTTGTGGGGCTACCTTTGTGGCTACTCTGTCTCACCATAGTCCAAAAAGAGAAGGGAACAGACAAGCCTTTTATGGTATCTTGAATTTCACTGGTACCAGTTGCTTTATTTCCAACCTCATACAGTGTAGGAAGAGTCTCTTCCCTTCTTTCCCCAAAAATCGTTGTTGGCACTGCTCATGATGACCACTACACGTAAGTCAGCAGATATTTTGCTCTATCTTTGTTAAAGCTACCTCTAATGTTAACACCATGACTTGGAGTTATCTGGCCTTGGGAAGAAGGCGGTATGCATTAGAAGTCTTTATTTTCGGAATTCACCTTGCTAAGATACACGTTAATGCTAAAGTGCATGGAATATAAAATGAAAGCAAAGAGTTACAATGAGAAGGTGGGAAGTCCTCTGCTTGCTGAACCTTGTGCTGATGTTTCCTTTCCTGACACTTATAACAGTGCAATTATTGTATTGCTTTGAAAGTGTCAGGAAGCTCAACTCACACACTTTAAGTGAAATACTCTCTTTGACCAGTTGAAAATTTATGCCTGATTTCAAGTTACTCTGCATGAAACATTTGCAAACAGTCTAACTTTAATCTGGAAGAAGTTCAAAGCAAAAAATTTCTCCCCAAAAGATGGCGACAACTTTGTTCAATCCTTTTAAAATTATCTTAGTTGCACTTGTGGGCTAGTGGATAAAGTTGTGGAAGTGCATGTTAGCTGATAAATAGGTTGGAAGAAAGTCTTTCTCCACATACACCGTCTGTATGGATCGCTCCAACTCAAGACTTCAAACAAATGCAAAAGAAATTACTTTATATTAAAAAAACGATTGTTGCTCAATAAGCTGTTGGAATACTCAGGAGTTACACAGGTAACAAAGAGAGGGCATTTAGTAAAGTATGGCGGTGGTTACTGCAAGTCTGACTTTTAAACAAACTTTAGTTTGCAGTAGGGAGACTATAAGTTATGGCCAAACCAGAATTAAATTAACACAAGTCCTGTTAATTACCATTAGTGGTTCATTTGTGTTCCCTTTGGAGAGAAACGCGGTTCAGAAAATATGACATTTCTTCTTAAACAAATTAAAATAGCTGTGCTTTGCAATGGCATTGGCTAGAATTGGAATTGTTCTGTGTTAGCTGCAATTTTACATAGATAATTAACACCAAAGTTATTTCTGGCAAGAACCTGGTTTGGAGCTGACCAGAACCTTAGAAATGGCACTTTAAGCCACTGGGGAATCTCTGTATAAGGTGATCAGGCCATACCTAGAAGAGACAGGCAGGACAGTGCAAGATGAGCTGTTTACATTGTCATAATCAGATGAAGTCATGATGAAGGCAAATGCCTCACATTATGAATTGATTTCTTATCAGAACTATTTAACAGGCCTTAGAGATTTCATTCCAAGTGCCTAAATAATTTATCTAACATTTATTTTTAACCCTGGTGCAAATATTTGTCATCCATAAATTTATCTGGTCTTTTGTAGATTTGATACAGAAGGAAATGTCATATATAAATAAAGAATAAGAACAAGCAAAATATCTGACATCGCTGGTGGTTCGGCAGCAGCCCCACTAACTACTGCTGATCTTGAGCATCATGGGACTCTTGTAGGAAAACAAGACACCAGTTCTGCCTGTGAGAATGAAGTAAGTCACAGAAACTATAGTCTCTGAAAGCAAATGCCTGTAGTGAACCTCTTTAACCTCACCTATCCTGGCCTGAGTCTTGCTTAGTCGAAGTAGAGGGAGATGGCAGAACCCAGAAACGTGGAAAGGTGGATGTAGGGTTAGAAATGTCTCCGTGGAGCCTTCAGTGGAGCCAAAGTTTGTGGAGGTGAAGCTTTGTTCAATGGTGATATAACCACTAGGTGACAAGGGCTTGTATGCCAGGGAATAGACATGATGTGTGAAGTGTAAATAAGTGTTTTACAAAAGTAAGAAAAGGAAAAGCAGAAGGATTGGATTTTGAGGAGTTAGGGAAAAGGAAGATGAAGAAGGCTATGGCAGTTATAATGAAAAGCAAGGAGTGAGGAAAAAGAAAGTAAAAGAGAAGAGGAAAATGATGAGCAAGAAGGAGACACCAAAACTAGGGAGACAGACATCTTCATTTAATTTGACACAATATACAATAAGGAAAGTGTTGTTATTTCCTATTGGTTTACTCATGCTCTATTTCTGTGACCTGAATCAATACCGTTTATATCTGAAACTTTCAAAAGGATCTCTGACACATAATTTCACTTGGGTTTACTGTGAATCTGATAAATCGAGAAGAACGGATACAGGTCTCTGTGGGCTGTGGGGAATGGCTTCAGTAGACCGTGTGTTGGCTACAGGGTTAAGCTGGGTGTACCCAAGGGGAGGAGGTGAGAATAGACCCCGGAATACTAGAGCAAAGCAGGTGAGGAGACAGATTAGCCTTGAGGAGGCTGCACATGCAAAAACAGTTGGTGTACTTTTTCTTAATCCAAGATGATTCCTGAACCACATCAGGATATAGAAGATTAACAAAGCTACTAGCCAGCCTGCTGATATAGCTCCTGCTCGGGAGTGAAATCCCTCATCAAACCATAACATTTAGAAAAGCTCCTTGAATTTATCCTGTCCCTGTAACATTTGGACACTGATTAAACAGGATCATCAAATGGGATCATCAGTATCCAGTTATACAGAGCAGTATTTTCAAAAATTAAATCACTCTGATTCAGAACAGATGAACTTGTGATGTAAGCTGCAGAAATGAGCACGAGTGAAGGGCCTGGGACAGACGCGTGGGCTCCAGCAGCTTCGTCTGAAATACTAGATCATCAGCTAGAGCTGAAATAATATTTTTAATGTACTCCTAGTAAGTTTCAAAAAGATAGTATGCATCTGAAAAGGTATTTATTCTCCTCAGTTATCTATGAAATACTACAGTCACTGCGTTGGTACATAAGAAACAATTTTTAGGAAACAAATTTTTTAATAAACAGATATATCAAGGATTTTTGAGGGCACAGATTACTCCTGTGTATTTTTTAGACTGGAATCCACAGTGCGTAGCCAACTGTGGCAGAATGATTTGTATTCACCCCTCATATCTGTGTGCACGTGAGTGCGTGTGCACAGATGGAAGGGCCCTCTGGTCACACCCTTACTGATTTTGGGGTCATTCAGTGCACATCCATAAGAGGAAGCTGAAGGCAGAATTCCTTCAGAAAGGTTCACTTGCTGTTGAAGCCATTTGGAAGCTCCTTTGTTTCACAGAGCTCTCAAGACACTTTTCTAATGTATTGCAATCTTTTTTTATCTTTTTTCTTTTTCCCCCCTTTTTATTTGATATTTCATGCAGGGATGGAAGAAGAGAAGATCTTATGAATAAATAAAGACTGTCTTCCGTTGCTAGATGGTGCAAGTTTTGTATTTTTAAGGTTTTGCATGGGCTCCTGGGAACTGCAACCCATTATCAAACCTGCTCCTCGTGTAAGTGACTTATTTACAGTTTGGGGATGACGTGGGCGCGTGGAGTTCCCGTGCCTTTGATGTCTGTGCCTATGGGTAGTGTGAAACAGCCTTAGTTTAGAGTTTCCTTCTAGGAGGGCTTAAGTAGTTTCCTTAGGATTTCATGCATCCAGTTCTGTGGCTGGGGTTTGCCGGATGAGTGGTTGCACATTCAAAAGTTCAGTGCAATGAATTCAGCCTAAAATTCATACCGTACAACACTTACGGAAGTTCAGATGCAGAGTTTTTTCCTGGTTTGATGTAGATAATGCTGCCTCTTCAGCTCCACTGTGCCCTTGGGAATGTAGCTGTTGATGGGGCACAGGCTGAGTCAAGATGACCTCTATTATTCATGCTGCTAACTGGAACTGATGGGAAAACAAAAGGACTTTCGGCGTTGTATTTTAACTTTGTGGTGAAAGAAACAAAAGCTGGAAATTATCCAAAGACTAACGCTTTTCACTTTGAATTGAATTTTCCTGTGGAGGTTTTGTTTACCAACTAAATTCCAAAGTCCTGTTGGGCAGCATGGACTGGCTGATGCCTTGGCTCAGTCAATGAAAAAAAATCTTCAGCAGATCATTTTTCAGCAGGGCGTGACTTATCTACGCATTCGATATCAGCACACGTGAAATGGTTCTCGTACCTTGCCACGTCCTGTCTTTAAATGCTGATTTTAAGGAATTGAGCAAAACAGTAAATGTGGGGATCTGATCCTCTGCATTTCCACGTGCTTAAGTGGCCTTACCTAAGGTTACATTCACCTGTGTGAATAACAGGGCCACACCCCACTGGATGATGGACATTTTATGACATATTGATTATTTCAGTTAGATATAGTTAACATTTGAATAAAAAAATCTTCAGAGAAAATCCAAAGCATGAGCAAAAGCAGATCTTTTTTTGTGCTTATCCTGAAAGGTGCAGAGACTTCTAACAACATTATTTGAACATGCAGAACAATTGACCAACACTTTTGTACAACTTAAATTTCAGTGAAAGTAATGATTTCTGTGTGCCTGTACATTTCTTCTGGTTCCTTGTATATAGCCCATATGTGCACATATTATTTTGTCTTAAGCGCTTAATAGGTACTGATCTTTAATAATTAAAGGTTCACTTAATAATTTATAAAGGCGAGGCAGCGAAGGATTCAGACAGAGTATTTAATATGTCCTTAGAATAGAACAGGTGAAGTTCAAACAATTATAGCTTTAACATTTGGCACTCCTTCATGCAGAAATAATCCCAGTCCTTTCTCTTCCTCCTGCTCTGCCCTTGTCTCACTTCTGTAGGGTGCAGCGAGGGTTAAAGCCACTATCGCAATATGGAGCCCACTGGAAAGCTCCCAGCTAAATGCTATATAAACCCATCGGGGGGCATAATGATGGACAGCCTAATAATTCAGTGCAGTTTACCCTAATATTTTCACCCGGACTGTACTTGGGCATGTTTCTCTTGGTATTAGAGTTAGCAACTGGTTCCAAATGTCTGCTGAAGAGGCATTGAATTACTTTCTCATAACAAATTTTTACTGTTACTGATTTGCAGTGCATGCAAGTTCACCTGCTATTAATTCTTTTAGAAAGAGGAAAATACTCAGTATTTTGTTAGGGTGTAATTGGATAAGCCTTAATTTATGACTTAGGAAAAAAAAACACAACATCAGCCTACATTATAATGCACAAGACTAGATTCCACTCAATTATGCTGATATAAATCCACTGTAATTCCATTAGTCAATGAAGTTTTTCCAGATTAATGCCAAAGTGACTGAAATTCAAATGCTGCCCATAACTTCCATTGTCATCTTGAAGCAAAAGGCAAAGTCTTTCAGTCTTTTTCTTTCTTCTCAGACAGTTTTTAAAGAGGGACTGAGGGAATGGCAGGCAGAGGTGAACAGTGCATCTCTCTGGGGATTTTTAATATACGAAGGCAAAATTTTTGGGTCCCTAGACAAGAATGTGGAAATACTGCATTTCTACTTTTTTTTTTTTTTTTTTTTTTTTTTTTTTTGACAGGGAGCAGGCAAAAAGTTTGCTGTGCCTACGCTTTTGCTCTGCAAGAGAGACCTGAGCAGAGCACTGCAGACGCGCTCCTCAGCTTGGGGCTATTCCCAGGGAGCACAGAGCCCACCTCCCATTCACTCTGCTGTTTCCTGGATGTAAATACGTCACGTGCTTGGCCATTTTCCAGGTATAATTACGCAGAATCACTACTGCTGCTTCCTACACATACCTACAGCTGACCAGGCACCAAAGGTTGATGGTTCCAGGCCTTTTTCCAGATACCCATCCGTTAGTTAGGTGTTTGCCATGCTCTTCTAAAACAGTTACCCTGGAGCTGGCCAATTTTTTTTTTTTTTCCCAAATCAATTATAAGCAATAAAAAACAGGTGAGGTTATGGCTGTGTTTCAGTTACGATGAATAATTCCTTCATTGTGGAATTTAGTCCTGAAAATCTCCTTCAGGAGATTTAGTCTTGAAAAGCTGAAAAGTACTGTTACACCTAGAAATGTTATATTGCCTTTATTTTGAAGAGGTAAATGGCATTCTACCATGTCTTGGGGAGGAGCTTGAAAAATGTGGAAGTAGCTCGGAAGAATATTTTAAGTGCAATTATCTTTTAAAAATGTATTTTATCAAGGAGTCGCTTTTTGGAGGAACTTTTCCAATATCAAGCATGATTCTGCAATCCATGCCAGAAAGCTTATGTGCACATTTTAGGAATTCCAAGAACCTCTGCAATGTGGTAAGTATACCTGGAGCAAAATGTAACGTCATGCTTGAAGCTACATGTTTAAGTCTTTCTCAGTTATACACTGCTGGGCGAAAAAAGGAGCCTTCAAAAAAGACATTTACAGTATATCTAAATTCTGTAAAATGCATGCTCAGAGCAGCCGCTTTCTTCATGGCAATCATGCCTTACTTTATCAGGCAGTCGTATGAATTTTAACCTCCATTGTTCCCTTCCTCACAATTTCCTGAGGTGAGCTCATTTGGAGCTGAGGTGAGAGACACGATCGCATCAGATGGCTTTGAAAAATCTGGCCAAAACTTTCTGAAGCGATTATTGTCACGAAAACTTGAGGGCAGCGGGTTCAGGTCCTCTGCCGTTCTCCGAGTGCTGTCGGGGGAGAGAAATCTCTTTGCCTTATAATCAGAAGCGTTGGGCCAGATGCTGTCACCGTGCGATATCAAGCATGGAAGGAACATGCTTCAAACGGTGAGGCTGAGTGTCAGTTCTTGAAACGGATGGACTTCCACATTTGATATGGAAATAGGAGAACGATATCAGGTACCTGCATCTTCTTATGCTCCTCTCATCAATGCTCACGCAGCCTCCCTCCTTCGTGGAGAGAAGGTACATTTAGAAATAGCATTGAAGTCAACGGGAAGAGGCAGGTGCTTCAGGGTGCTCATTTATTCAGGTTTTCTAGACTGATCTTTAAAACCCGCTTCATCTTCTCCCTGAGAGATCTGACATTTGTTAAGACTGCTTCCCTCCCAGTTGACTTAAATTGGAAATCGTTTCAATTTTGTGTACACCGATATCAATGAAAATATTTTAAGCATAAAATTCAAACTGAAACTGGGAATGACATACAGAAATTTACTCCTTATAAAAATGTTGTAGTATTTCAGTTCTATCCATTTCTATCAGACCTAATTTCTGCACATTTTGTTGAGGCTTTTTTTAATGGCTTTTACTTGTTTTGGTTTCAGAATGATAACATGATATGTGGTTGAGCTTCAAAGATACGCAGCTGTGCCAGTACGCAGAGCGGACGCTTTGTAGATAAGAAAGTGTTGCCTAAGCAGTGATTGGGAAGATATTTATAATATGCAGAATCAGTTGCTGGCATCAGAATTCAATCCCTTTCACTCAGTATGTTTTCTCTTTTATTAGATGTGATTCTTGCTAGAAAGCCCAGCTGCCTTTAGTCCGCAACGTAAACTAGCTCGGTAATGGGTCAGTGGTCATCCTGCTCCCTGACAGGGAACACAGCTAAATTTTCCCAAAGAACCCATTGTCACTGGTACAGAATGGCACTCGCCTGGCATCTGCACCTTAGGAGTTCATGTTTCTGTTCGTGTTCCAAAATTATCAGTCCTTATCACAGGCATGCAAATGGAGAGTCTCAGCTTCAAACTCACGTGTAATAAGCTCTGTAAAACTCCTTTCCACTCAGAAAACAGGTAGGTAGGTAGGTAGGTAGGTAGGTAGGTAGGTAGATAGATAGATAGATAGATAGATAGATAGATAGATAGATAGCTCGGAGAGTTCTAAGACTTCTAACCTTTTCTAAACATGCAATTAGTGTTTCGTTGCTGTATATTTAGAATCTCTTGTTATTTGAAGTTTTTTGAGTTCTGACTTCCAGCTGAATGTCTGAGAAACGTTGAAAGTAGGACAGCAAACAGGAAAAAAGTGAAGGAGGGATTTTATTTTGTATCTGAAACATTCAGGTTTCTTTTCATTTTAATTTCCTATCTAAGTTGTGCTTTGCAAACAGTAAAGTGATCAATACTGTAGTGTGTGCATAAGCATGAAAGCTTCTTATTTAGGAAATAAAATGGTCTTAACTTGTTACTGACACAGAAACCAAGTCGTTGACAGCTTATCTGTGAGGGCATCAGAAAAAAGAATCTAAATCTTCATCATTTTCAATCAGTAGACAGCAGGATTTTACATTAATTTTAGTCATTATGTCTGAGAGAAACAGCTAGAGCATCACAGGAGCATTTCCTGCCTTCGTCTCCTGACAAGTGATACCGGGGCAAGGTTTCAGCCACATCTGTCCGTGGTAACGAAGGGAAGGCATATGTTTCATACCAAAGTGTAATTAGTGCCTTTGCTACAGGATGAGCTGCAATTATGGAGCAGTTGCTCTGATCATCTGGTTGTGGTAGCACTTTCCTGCAGTTAAGAAAGAGAATTAGGTGAGAAAAGACAAAAATGCACCCTCACCCATTCTCCATCTTTTTTCCTTCATCTCCTATTAATATTTCACTACAAAGCAAAGCAGACTGGAGGGTGTAGAAAAGCCCCCTAAGGATTTTATTTTCTATACTCAATTGTACTGCTCCTAATCTCTTCCCAGATAGATTCTGAGACTCTGGTGATTGATAAGGCTTCACTGATATCAGTCAGCGATGCTTAATGGAGCATACAGCTGACCAAGCGAGCTGTGAAGCTCTCCCTAAGAGCTTTCCAGCTGGGAAGAAATCCTTGTCAACCTCCAGCTACTATCTCGGATTGCAGATTAATTTCGTTTGGACTGCTGTCACACCACATTAGCTCTCTGAACATTTCGGATGGTAGCAAAGTACCGATTTGTGCCATTAAAATGACATAGAAAGATATGGGTTTTCTGTTATTCAGTGACTCAAGTATAATCATCGCATAAAAAAAGATAATTCCCCCAAATTGCCTCATTGGTAGTCTTAAACCCCTAACTTGGGATTTTAAAACATAGGCCTTCCTGCAAGAGGCAGTGGGTGATCTGGCTGCCAGCAGCTGCTCTGAGCTGAATCCAGCTGTGGCTGCGGGAGAATCGGAAGGACCACTTATCCCTCACTTCACTTATCACTTATCCCACTTTTCTCTGTGGGAAATTACTGCCCGTCAGACCTGGGGGCTGAAATGCTCGTTTTCTGCTTGTTGTGTAAACCACTTCATGTGTAAACTGCACCTTAATATGCTTCGGTCAAAAGAAGGCAGTTTAAACAGTTTGTGGAGCAGGCTTTCCTAACCTGGCCCCTCTTGGTGCAGTTATCTCATTGCTCTGAGGAGACCACAGTTCCTCACCCAGCAGTGGTCAGGATCAGCCAGGGGAGGCACCAAGGGGCGATAGGCACACTCTTCCCTTGGCTGTGGTAGAGTCAAGGGGTCTGTCTTAGGTCTTTAGATCTGTCTGAATCCGTGACTGATTACTGATGGGAGAGAGCATTTTGTGCTCATGCTGCTGGCAGGCTCTGAAAAAAAAAAGAAACAAAGCAAAAACTTTCTAAAACGTCCCTGAAATCAGTAGAAACCACATATACAACAACTTGCATGAGGAAGAAGATGCTGGTTTTGAAAGATGATGGATCCTACTTTTGCACTTTAACAAGACTCTATTACTTATGAACAGGGTTTTCGCTGTTTACCTTTCCATGCTATGTGAGGATCAGATTTAGTTGCATCTCACTCTGCTGTATAAGATTGGCATGGAAATACCATCATTTTCCAAACTCCTCTTAGGAGGCTGCCTTCCCCTGTTCCAGTACCCTTCTACTTCTGAAGTAATTTTGGTTCCAGTCCAAAAGCACTAATGCCATGGGGCAATTAGAAAGATGCAGGGCAAGTGGCATTTCCCTCATAGAGACCTTTTTTAAAACATCTGTTGGTTTCTTCCTTCAGCCCACAGTGCCACGGAGAATCTGTTCCAGGGTAGAGCCCACCACAGTGTCATGTAACAGTCTGCAGAAAATACTCAAATTCTATTTTTACAACTGTCTTTTAAAAACTAGGCTCATTTTCTCAGTTTCTTGCCATGTCTTACGATGCCATGTCCCTGGTCACAGACTTGTAGTCATGCCTTACTACCTTCCTTCTAATTTTACTTCATTCCTTTTCAAATATCTTCTTCAAGAGACTTTATATTACAAGTTCTAAAACTCAAAGTACACTATCCAAACAAGATCTTTGCTCAGTAACAAATACTGCTGGGGAGTTCAGAGCTTCAGCTTACATTAAAGGCAATTTTTCACACATCTATTTTTGTCTCCAAAGTCACCAGATAGAATAATTTGTAAGAATTTGCATGAGATTCCCAATTGCTTGTTCTTCTTATCAGGTCCACCTGTGACTCTGCTTTTTTCACTGTGGTTACTCCAGGGTTACACATCAGGCTCCAAGTGAAGACAATAGCACTTGGCCTTGAATATATAATGCCAAACACGTTGAAAAATCAGATTCTAGATATTACAGTGTGGCCGTTCAGGGTTATTACATTCTCTTAAATAAAATCTCTGGCCTACATCCATAAGGCCAGGCTGGATGAGGCTTTGAGCAACCTGGTCTGGTGGGAGGTGTCCCTGCCCAGGGCAAGGGGTTGGAACTGGATGATTTTTAAGGTCTCTTTCAACCCAAAACATTCTATTATTCTAAGGGGAAGGTCTAAGGAGATATCCGAAGGTATAGCATCCAGCTGGTATGAATAGCTAGACCTTCTCCTTTTTGCTGCGTTTTCTACTATTTTCGATGTTTATGCAGAGAACCACTTGCATCTTGCCAGCTCTGAGTTGCTTGACTCATCCTCCACAGGTTAGCTGGCTTCACAAAAACAGGCTCAACTCCGATCCAAAATTTCTAAATAAAAGAGAGAGTTTTGGATAATGAGGCTGAGCATCAGGGAGGCAGGAAAAGTAGGTTGTAGTCCCTGCTCTGGTAAAGAGGTACTTAGATAAAGTGAGCTTCGTAGGGGAGCCCAGATTAGTCATGGACAGCATACCATAGTAAGAAATGTCTGCTGATAATAAAGCCACTGTGTTCTGCCGTGATGCTGAACCAGTGAGGGGCTGCTCTGCCCAAACCCACTGGGCTCCTGGCTCCAGCCCTCTGTTTTTCCATCTGTAGTCGATGCTAGGAAGCCAGGGGAGTGTTGCTGCACAGTCGGAGCACGGGGCTCTCCTCTCCTTAATCCGCAGCATGAGGAGCTCAGGAAGGGACCCTGCTTGGTCTGAAAATCCCATGCTTTTGAGGGAAAGAGGAGAGCAGTTTCCTAGGAAAAAAATACCCACAAGGTCAGGTCCCAGCTCCACAGCAAGAAGAGAGCAGTGGGAGAGCAGCGGGGCAGTGAGGAGAAAAGAAACACTCTCTGAAATCCTGTCTAGAAAAAACCTGCAAGCACTGCAGTACCTGGTGGTGTTATGATGGGATGTATTTGTTTCAGTACTGTCATATCCAATTAGGATCGATCCAAATTAAATCCAGTTATGCAGAAGAAGGATTTGCATCTATTTCCTGTAACGTAGATAAAAACTATTACCTACAGACTACAGAACACGAGAAGAATGGCACCGACTCCATCACCCCCATACATTCTTATTTAATGTATGTCCTTAGCTGTGAATCTTGAGGAGAATGGAGGTCTTCCAGGCTTGGAAAAACAGTGCTGACTCTGTATCCCTCTTGACAGCATTTTTCCTTGGCTTTACTCTGTTTGCTGTGGGCCAGGCACTGACTGGCAGGGTATTTGAAAAGTAGATGCTACAAATTACATCCTAAACCTTCCTAGGAAACTGATTCCTATGTCTGGTTTCTCAGTTTTGAACGTGAGATAACTGGTCCTTCTTACCTTGCAAGGATGTTGAAGAAATGCATTTAGGTCTAAGAAGCACTCAGGTGCCATAGTGGGGGGAAATGCAGAGAAGCCCATAGAGGTATTACTAATTCCAGCTTCAGAAGAGGTTATAGAGTGTGGTAAATGACACAGTGAGCTGCATGCTGAAAAACAAGGAAGAAGCAAAACACTAAATAGCTGTCAGCTGCATGAGAACTCTGTGCTGAAAGGGAGTGAGGTTAAAAAAAAAAACAGTAAGTCATAGAAGTGTGTCAGAATTTATAGGCATACAGTGAAATAATTAAGATTGGACAGGCTTCCCCTAAATGTCAATATAAAAAATGAAATGTCAATATAAAAAAGCAATAAATGCTAAATTTTGCTCTGGTCTGTACATATACAGTGGGTTTTTTTGAAAATGAAGTTGTGTATTTCCCTAGAGAGCTTGTCCTCTCCTTGTCCCAAGATAACTTTCTTATGTAAAAGTAGAGATGAAGGGTGTCCTGTTGAAGGAGAGGGCTAATTCCTCTTATTCCTGCTTTTCTCCAGGGCAGACCTTCACAGCCAGGTCCCTGCTGGAGCTCTGTGGTTCACGCTGTGCTCACCTGCATCAGCAGGCTCGTGTCCCCAGTACCAGGCCGTGATTTCTTGGATGTGCATCTGCAACCTGGGGACACCCAAAAATTCCTGTGGGGTGGCTTCTCCATTGCCCCCTGCACAGGAGTGTATAAGTGTGTACTTATTTCTTCCCAAACTACTGTTGCTTGCTCGCCTTCTTTTTCTATTTTCTCAGCATATTATATTGTTTTTACAGGATGGCATTTGTCTGAACTTAGATTTGACCTTGGCTCATGTAGCTCACAGCAAGGAAATAGGTATTTTCTGTTAACTAGCCCACTTTTTACACTCCGAAGGACCCCAACTTCTGCTGTTCATCCCTCTGACCCACTCCTGGCAGTCTCAGAGCCAGTGGGTACAGACAACAGGCGTGAAAAACTCCCTGACTTCCTCCAGCCTGGGCAGACTTCAAAATGCAGGGCAAGTGGAAGTCTCAGCTACTTTCCATAGTTATATTTCTGCCCAAATTCTTTTGCATTGAAAGCTTTACCATGTCACATCAGCATAACCAGGCTTTTGGCCTTTGCCGACTTTAATTAACGTTTTGTAGAGCTCAGTGTGGTTCCCTTTTGAGGTTGTCATGCTGATGTAGGAGGACTTAAGAGATGCCTCCTGCCGCAACAGGCAGCTTTAGGAATAGCTCTGGCCACCTGCCCTGGGAAACCCACGGAAAAGAGAAGTTCTCTTAGAGCAAAAAAAAAAGGAAGAGGGGGAAAAACAATTTTCTTTGTCCTTCCTGCATGCACATTGGCCTTTTGCTTGCCACTGAAAAGCATAAGCTTGGAAACGTGTAATTAACTTGTCTTTCTATGATTTTCATTTTTAGGCTATGGCAGCAAAACAGAAAACCAGTGATAATCTGGTATCTGTAGCAGATACTTCAAAGCAGCTCTTCCTTTGCTTGAAACACCCTGGAACAAAGCTTCCAGAAGCAACATCAAGATATGAAGCCCGTGCACCATAATCAGTGTGCTGACAGAGGGCTGCCAACCCCTTCTGCTCTAGAGGAATCAATTAAAAAGCATCATGTAAGCTGGCTGAAAAAAACCCAAAAAACAGAGAATCAAAGGAGTATTGTAGTTGTGAAGTGTCCCACATTGGCTTTAAGATTTTTTTTGTGTTACTGATCCCTGACCTCTGTTTTATATCAACACTTTCAAACTCTTTATATCCGGATTACATGCAGATCCTGAAACAGTAGCCAGAGCATCATGCCCAGGTGGTTCCTGTATTTGGCAAAAGCAGCTCAGTTTCCTCCTGTGGTAAGGTCCATAGTTTGTAAAAATGTTTAGTTTATGAAGATCACTCTTTCCTATGGCCTCAGGTGGAATGGGAAAAACGGGGAGCCCAGTTTCGGATTTGTAGAAGATCCGGAGAAATTATGCCCCATAAATAAAATGATAATGGAACATGTACAGCTCCAGCCCCTTCTTGCTAAACCAGCCTTAAACTTTTGATAGAGCACAACATGGTGTTATCATGTACCTAAAGGGGCTCCAGGAGAGATGGGGAGGGACTCTCGATCAGGGAGGGGAGCCATAGGATGTGGGGGAACAGTTTTAAACTGAAAGAGGGGAGATTTAAATTAGATAGTAGGAAGAAATTCTTTGCTGTGAGGGTAGTGAGAGCCTGGAACAGGTTGCCCAGAGAAGCTGTGGCTGCTCCATCCCTGGAGGGGTTCAAGGCCAGGCTGGATGGGGCTTGGAGCAACCTGGTCTGGTGGGAGGTGTCCCAGCCCAGGGCAGGGGGTTGGAACTGGATGATCTTTAAGGTCCCTTCCAACCCAAACCATTCTATGACTCTATGATTAGGAGGTTTTTTAGCACCTCACATACTGTGTTCAGAGCAGGGAGATGGGGAGGTCTTTTTCATGCCTTACCCAGTGTGCCATTTGCTCTCTTGGCACTGACTGCTGAACAGGTCAAGAGCAGCAGTGACTTTACCATCAGTGCATAGAAATGAGACAGAAATAAAGACTTAAACTTTATCATATCTAAAAGTATCTCATGGCATTGAAAAGCTGGGTTAACCACAGGAGATATGAGTAGATAGATAGCTATGCATATTATTTTAATTTTAAAGCTTCAGTAACTTTTTGAAATAATGTCTTGTCTTCTTGGTACCACTCAGTTCTTCTCATTTCAGAAGTTTCCTCTTGCTGTCTTTATTTAGTCTTTCAGAACTTCAACAGGAGGCAAATATTTTTGGTTGTGAGACTGAGCCAAAATTATTTCTCTGT
The DNA here is from genome assembly GCA_033628505.1 of Tringa tobata. Classification (NCBI taxonomy): domain Eukaryota; kingdom Metazoa; phylum Chordata; class Aves; order Charadriiformes; family Scolopacidae; genus Tringa; species Tringa tobata. The sequence continues at coordinate 162,194 of JAHREE010000237.1, forward strand.
TCTTCTTTCAGAATAGTGGCAAGTAGCATCCTTCAAGACGAACTCAGTTAAAGGAAGCTTTTTTAATGTAAAAAATTACTCCAGAAGAACCTATGGGTAGGGGGAAATGTTTTCCCTCGCAGTTTCTTCATGAATTAGCACAGAGTTAATAAAGCTTTAAACAGGCATATCTAATGATCTTTAACAACAGGTGGTAAAACTCACTTACCCAGTTTACCCGATGCTAGCTGTAAATGAGGGTCCCTCAGGAGAACCAGCCACAGAATGGCTCACTTCTTTTAATAATACCAACCTCTGTTTCTATGGAAACAGCACATCGTGTTTGCTGCTTGCAAGACATGTGTTTAGCCCCTTTTAAAATAAACTCTGTTCTCTTTACATTGTTTTTAAGACTGAAAGAAGCACTCTGCTTCCAACACACCAAATTATTAATCCTTCTCTTTCCCCTCTAAATAAAAATAAAGCATTGGATCAATAGCCTGTAATTGCTAATTATCGTGAGAAATAGCAGCGGTTTTGTAGGTTACAATTTCTAAGAAGAATGGATATCTCACTGCTTTGTTGGAAGTTTTGGAATTGTGGCTAAAACCAAATGCTGTTGTGTTAAAAATGGTACCGTTTGGCTTCATTAAGCATATATTCTCCTGCATGTTTTTCCATATGTCAGGAATTGGCGGTTTGCATCACTGTACTTTGGAAGTGCTTGCTCTTCATGTTGCGAGGTGCTTAAAGATGCTAAAAGGCCATCTGTCAAATATCTAATGCGTCGCATACGCGTGCACATATTTACCTGTGCTTCTACTGGGCCATTCGTTTTTCAGCCTGAGTCACCGCTGAAATTAATGGGGTTTTACATTAATGACAGTATGAAACAGCAGTGGGTCATTATATTGCAAATAAAATAAGGTGTTAAAAGCCGCAGCTTGTCTATGTCATTAATGGGTGTTTAGATCATACCGAAACAATTTTATCGTCTGATGAGTTTTACCACGGAAGCTGTTTTTGCAGCTCCCCGTATCTTGAGCAGTGAAAATAGAATGGTGCATCTCAAGCTGTGATGGAATGAAGATTTACAGAGCTTGGACAGTCAAAAGGATGGCATTATAGGGTTGTCAGAGTAACAGGCCTTGGGAATCTGCACTGTTTACGTTTAAAGGGAGAAGTCAGCTGGAGGCAGACATCTGAGGCATGTTGGATTGATTTGCAGCTTAAAAGCAGATTGTGTTTGGGGCCAGAAGAATGGAATTCTGGCTCACATCTGTCTTTCAGATAATGTAACAAAAAGACCTTTTCTTGGAAAAAAAAGAAAAAAGTTATTAATGCAGCCCTGCTTCAGCAGCAGCACTTCCAAACACCTCGTGAAACACAGCCCCACCTTCACAGCAGGTCATTAACAGAGAAAGTTAGTGTCATGACTGAAAGCAAAGCAAACCAGTCTAATCCAGTTAAAAAAAAAATCAAAAATAAAAATGAAGAGTTATTCAAGATTTAAAGAAAGATACATATTTCATAGACCACTTCGTGTGATGTTTGAATACGACTTTTCGAAGTATGGACGAGATTTGATCCTGTATTTCTCACTCAGCTCATTGGCTGGGGCTTTCTTCAGTGCTTACGAGCCAAGTATAAAAGAATAATTTGCATATCAAACTCGAAAACCAGCATTGTGGTGAGTATAGGTTAGGATAAGAGAAAAAAATCTCAGGTATTGTAGAGCATTGCCAAGATCAAATGAAGGATTTCTGAAATCTATAAATTAACTCTCTCGATTCACACTACAAACATGGCTGATAAAAAACTAAATGTCTCTGTCTTTCTCTTGTGGGAAATAGAAGTTTTACAGTGCTAGGAGGCTTTTGATACTTCTTTTTCTCTAGTACTTCTCAGTTATTCTCTGTAATTCATTACTGCAATGGAATTCCTTGCCTGTTAGTTAAATAATGCTGCTCCTTAGCCAATTTGTGAAGATTTTCTGTCTGTTCCTATTGTGCTAAATTGGATTTCGACTCTTACTACTGTAGCATTTTCAGTTCTCTATTGATCAATATGGTGCACTGTCATTTAAAAGAGAATATTTTTGCTGGAGTTGAAAAGGTTTTGTACAAGACACAGTAATTTTCTCTCGAGGTGAGTCGTCTTTCCCTCTGCCTTATTCTATGCTATTTCTCTAGGTCTTCCTGTTACAAAGAAAATTTTTAATATGAGCTTTCAGAGACACACAGGATGTGTCTCTATTACAGCTGAAACTGTTGATTAAATGGGTAGAGATACCACAAACTCTTTTTAGCCGATTCTTCGTAGCTGCTTTAACTCTGAATTCCACAGAATCCAAGCTACTTCTAGAAGGAACTCTTTAGTCTGTAATAATAGGGTCTTTAGGCCTCTCCATTTTTAGTTTCTGTTTGAATAAAAGTGTTTTCTGGAATCATCTGGGCATTTCTTTGTAATTCTGGAGTGGGGGGTAGAGATGATCAGTGTGTCTTTTGCTTTGCCCTGCTCTCTTCCTGTTGGTTTTTTTCAGCTTTTTTGTCACAGAGTGCTGGGAAGGGTCGTGTGACTTGTGCAGCCCATTTTCTGTGGACCCTCTACCTACCTATTGAACAGGTAAATGCAGCAGCTCCTCGTGCATCCCTCTGACATTACAGGCATTGGCAGACTGTGTATCATCTATATCAGCTGTAACAGCCTAAATGTTGCATCCACAGCGGTGTTCGGTGAGCTGACAGTTGGTCTGCTGGTACCCAAGCCGTCAGAGAACACTCTCCTTCCTGCTCTTTCCTCTCAACATCTCTTTAAGAAGTCAGGAGTGGATGCAGAAGGAGAAAGTACAGGTAAAAAATGCTTTTCTTTCATCAGCAATAACCAGAGTGAAATACTCGTCTCTGTCTTTCCAGCTGTTGAAAAATATAAGCCTCTGAACGAGCTTTTTTCAATAAACAGAAGAAGAAATACAGTTTTGCAAATGTCATGGAAAATGATTCCAAGCTGTAATTGTTTAATTATTTCTTCACATTCGTTGATCCTCTGCAGATTTTGAAGGGCTGGCACGCGGGTTCTGACACCCATCCAAAAATACCCGAAGTTTCACAAAGTCATCGCTTTTAAAGCCAGGAGGTTCTGTGATCATGTCGTTCTCCTGTTTAAGGTAAGCCAGGAAGGTGTATCCAATGCATACAAATTCATACTGAAACTCATCAGGTCTGTCAGTTTGACTTCAGTCTTTCTCACGTGATTAAGCTCAGTTTTACTTCCTTACTCTCAAGTATCAATCACAGCAGTGATTGATAGCAAGGTTTTATTTTCATATTTAAAATCCTCCTTATTTCCTTAAATCTTTACGGTTTGTAGGATATGATATGACAATGTTTGGTTATATTCATATTTTTTGTGCTACCTTTGCAGCAGTAATTGTAGTAACCCCAGTTTGTCCCATCCATAGGCGGTGGCACAGCTGGGAAGCTGTAATGAGAGTTTAGGAACACAGTGGTCAAATATGGTTCCAATACATAGCTCAGACAGGAAAAGGAGGATGTTTCTGTACCCATGTTCACCAAAGAAGATGAGGAGGAAAAAAGGTCTTTTGTTACTTTCGGCATTGAACGGTGATCGAGGTTGTGCACTAGCACCTAAAGGGCAACTTCCATTATAACAACCACTATCAAAACCTTAATCCTCATTGAAGATAAGAACAGAAGGAGAAAGCAGAAAGCACTGATGAAGCATATAAATACAGATTTCTCTCATTTTAATAGTTTTCTCTTTCCATTTGAGCTATGTGAAATATTGTATGGGATGATTTGCAAGGACATCACCAGCTGCTGCACTTCCTCACAAATTATTCTGAAGCAGGAAAGACTTTTAGCAGTGCTGCCATGTTCACGTTTAGCTTTTAGGTTGCCTTTCTGGCCACAGCATCACAACGCTGAGCCAAACAACATTGCTAGAAACCCTAGGATGAGAAGCAGAGTAGCCACGGGGGGCAGTGGAGAGAAGGGTTTCTCACAGAATCACAGAATGATATGAAGTTGGAAGGGACCTTTGGAAGGGACCTCCAGACTAAAAAGCCTCAAGTCCATCAGCCTTTCCTCGTGAGAGAGATGCTCCAGGCCCCTCATCATCTATGTAGTCCTTAGCTCCTTCCAGCCTTCCTTCCTACACCTGTTCGGTGGCCATCAGATAAACAACATTCAAGCACAGCAATACAATCTGTTTAAAATCAACTGTTTCAGAAACAGTCTGGTGGTTTCAGCCACAAGATTTCCCCCATTTCTAGTATCTTTCACATTGTGATTATTTTTCACAATCTTGAAGACCTTTCAACATAGCTCCTGTAGCATAAGTGGTCCATTCAGTACTCGTTTGGTTTTTCAGACTGACCTACATAAAACTGTTTCACAATCCCAAGTATTCTGCTGTCTCAGGCAACTTAAAATAAAAGTCCCGGTCGCTGAACCTCATTTGAATCATCAGAAGCAGCTCAGCAGCAGCTCCCACAGCTAAATGTCAAGGTGGTGCTGTGAGCAAGCTGTGAGCTTGATGAAGAGAAGACCCCGACAAAAGCCATGACAGCCACTGCTGCTTCCGATGATCAGCAAAAGCACCCAGACAGCTAGATCTGTGATTCTCTTCTTCAGCTGTGCTACCTTTTCCATAATCAAAGCCTTTTGGCGTGGGTTTTGTGGCATTACTTAGTATTTTGCCAAGCTAGGGAAGGGTAGTGAGTAGGATTTAAAGGAGGAGAAAATGGAAATTATTACACAGAAACCTTTCAAGAAGGTAATGAATTAATAAATACAAAATTATGATAGCGACCAGTGATAATATTGAAGCACAGAAATGTCAGATAAACAGGCTTGAATGCCCTCATTCTCCAAACAAAACCATAATAATTGTCTTTGTTCTTCCTTGGTTGGAAGAGCAGAGCCTGACCAATACCAAAAATCAAACTCATGCATGTTCTTATCCCTTCTTCTGAAGTCTCATGCACAGATTTAGCTGAGATAAAAGGGGGACTGTGAAAATGCCAGTTGAAAGGCTTTTCTCTTGAAGTTTGTTGTGCCAGTCCGTAGGACTTACAGTTTGAATAATATATTGTAGTCCCAGAGACACACCAGTTGAACCTAAACCAGATGGGTAATCAGCTGAACTTTGACAAATTTAACCTTATGGACATTCTCTTTTTTTTTTTTTAAGTCTGTAAAAAATCTACATATTATTGAAACCTACAAAGTCTTTTTTGCATTTTATAAAATACAGAGAAAGGTCCTATGTTAGTGCATTACACTCACTCATCATAATTTTTTTCAAAATCAGTGTTTTCTGTAAGTCTGTCTGTACATTTTTGTCTGTGAAATATTACTGAAGAAGTGAGGGGAAATTCAGTACTTCTTTGCTGACCATCAAGAATCCTGTGCAGACTGGGGCATACGTGTGTATGTGTTTGTGTGTGCATACATGTGTTTATGCACTAAACCATCTTATCTCTTTTATCTCTATTTAAGGCTCTGAAACCTTCAGCTTCCATCATTTGCATTCCGGCTTCCAGGAGAGGCAGAATGGAAACCACAAATAATGCCAAAACATGGCTGTAGGTATCTGTGTAGGGGGATTTAAAGTTTCTTATATAGAAATCCAACCACTGATTTTAAAAAATGTTTTGTTTTTCTACTAACCTGTGCAAACATCTGCAACAGTACAATGTTTCTAGAATGCCACTTCTGGCTGAACCAGAAACTAACTATTTGGGTTTTCTTTTAAGCCATGTCACCAATGTTAGCGACCAGATCTCTTTACCAATGTTCATCAGCGTAATTGCATCAATCTTCGCTCCTTCATTTATGCAAAAACAATTAGGGAAAACAAGAAGGATTTTTTATTGTCACCTGCACATCACAGACTTGCCAGAGACTAGAATTTCCCAGTAAGGGATTGAGACCATGCTGGTGAGGTGCTTGCTAGGATAAATTGCCAGGATCTCTGCTTGTAGGGGTGGGATGGCAATTAGTAGACTCCTAGGCTTTTGTCAGAGACTGGGAAAGGCAGAGATAAGAGGGGACCTGGCTACACACCTCCCAGGTGCAGACAGTATTGCTCAGCAGAGTTGGCTCTGCTGCTCCTTTTGCCAGCCCCCCCCAAAAAAAAAAATAACAGCAGGAAACGCTGTTTTCACAAGGAAGGATTTCAGCCTTGTAGCTTTCTCTAAATGCGTAATTTCGAGACGTTAGATTTATTTCAGAGTAGATTTCCCGTGGGAATACGAAGCTGGAACAGACCTCCTGATCCATCAAGGCCAGTGCTCTGCTTTGTCTGCAGGCTCAGGCAACCACATCACACGCTCTTCTAATAACTGTTTAGGTGCTGTCCTAAAGCTAGATGCACTTAGGTATTTTGTGCATTAGGAGACTCCCCCAGAATGGTTCTCGGGCTAAACCTTATAATTTCTTAGTCTGACAAACTAAGTAAAAGCATTTGGAACGGGATACAGGCTCTCATGACCCAACAGTCTGTAGACTTGATGGGCTCCCTGATGTAAAAGCAGTCTTGTTTCCAGCTCTGGCTGGGTCATTCCCATTGCCCTTACTCACCCAGCCTTTGGCACAGTGTCCCAATTTTTCCTTTCCCCTGTCCTGTAAGCTCTATCTCTGATATTAAGTTTTTTTTTTTTTTGAGATGGCTTAAAGATTTTCCATAAATATTTCCCCTTTTTGATATAACTGAAGTTCCAGACAGGTCAGAGTTGAATCTTTAACTATAAACACGAGCCTTCAAACCCTGGAACACTCCGTGCTCCTTCACCAACTTTGGATTCACCACCATTAGCCTTGCCTCCATTCCACCCTCGTGATTACTTCCAGGATTTGTAATTAAGCAGGAAGGCTTAAAAGCGCTTGAGCTCATCAGGGCGTGAGACTTGAAAGCATTAAGGATAAGGTGGAATAAAAATGCCTGAGATAAGTAGATAGCAGGCTATCAGCAATAAGAAAAATAGAGTGGACAAGAAAGTTTGGCCAGATTTGATCTCTCTGCATCCTCATAACTCAGTTTTTATGCTGGGGAGGAGGTTTGTTCCAGGGAAGGGAATAAGGAGGGCTGGAAAGAGGTGACACAAGAGTCTGCTCAGGACAGCACACAGCTGCTTACAAAAGCAGAAATACTCTGGCTGAGGTGTGGCAGCTGGTGAGGAAGTAGCTGAGAAGATGGCAAACCAGGTAAATTCAAAATACATCAAATTGCAATCAGACACAACTTCTGGAATGCACAGGCTGTTGGTCCCACGGTGCCGGCATCGCCTGGCAGCGCAGAGGTCCAGCACCTGCTCGGTGTTTCACCACCTCCTCCTCCCGTGGCCTCTTCTCCTTCTTGCAACTACAACAGCAGCTACAGTGTAAACTTGGAGGTACAGGAGGCAATTCTGTAACTTAAAAAAATGATGGAAAATGTTTTTTGCCTTCAACTAAAGCGTGAAAAGACCGAGCTGTATAGTAGACGGATGGATCCTAGGGAGGCTTTGCCTTTTTACTCACTTAATAGTGTAGCAATCTGTGGGGGTCTTGTTTTCTATCAGCTGAAGGAAATTGTGTCTGTCTAATGCATACCATCTAGCTGAAGGCATCCTTGCAACAGATGATCCTTCACAAAGCATCTGTGTATTCTTTAAATCTTCAATTATTTCAGGTGTTTCTGGTAATTGTACGTCTCAGGCTCGGTACCATGAGACGAAATACACTTCAGTGCATGATTCAGTTTCTGAGAGTGTGTTGCTCTAATATTTAAACATGGGGAAATGAGTTGCTGATTACTTTTCAGTCATTATTTTTGATTTATTGGTTTTGTAGATTTAATCAGATCCCATTTATTTAAATACTCAAAATTACCTTGTGATTTAAAACATGCAGCTGGTTATGCTTGCTGGTTAGTGTTTAATACAGGGAACAAATCACTGCTTTTTCATGTTACAGTTTTTCTGATGCTTTATATCATGGCTAATAGAAAGGACATCGTATTTCCTCAGTACTTTTCATCTTAAAGAGCTGTAAAACATTATCACAGGTATAATAGCAATGTGCCTTTTCTTAGCTCCTTCATTTTACAATAGTAAAATAATATGAAATATCTTGGCACCGTTGCAAATTATGACTTTTCCAGTATATGGTTATGTGAACTTCTTTGTGTATAGAAAAATCTCCTTTATGCACTGCATGAGATCTACTTAAATCCAAGGAAAAAAAAAATCTTTTAAGTTTGTCATACCAGTGAATGTTTTTATCTTCCAACATCCTTTTTTCTCCCTTTAATCACTATCGGAGTGGCACTGTAAGTAGAGAACATATACCACCAGCATCAGAATATCTATATTATCTTAGTCCTAATGTCAGATAAACTTTAGAAATCTTGAGTTAGGCTCCAGAATTCTTCTAAATGAATGTTCTGTTGAGGACTACTCATACAGATCCAAGTTTAAGGAATTCTCACAGTATTTAGCATTCTATTCAAATGCAGTTATAGAAGCTCAAATTGGGACAGATTGATTTTAAATTTTTATCATCTGTTTCACAAAATGAGGAAAAAAGTAGTAACTCTGTATGTGCTTTATTATGTTGTGCCATAGTTAGGTGGTTTTGGTTTTTTGCAGCTGACCACGGTAAAATCATCACTGACCGGTAAGTCAATTAAATCAGTGAAAAAGAATCCACCTGAAACATCCTGCCTCCCTCCCTCCGCACGCAGCTGCCTCTATCCTGAGGAACACCAATCCCTGAGGATTTCATCCAGTTCCTGATTCAGAGGTTTTATATGAATTAAAAGTAGGTTCCTGCGTACTTGAGAATTCTGTGCTCCGCGGAAAACCCAACATACCTAATGCATGTGGCTGCAGGGAGCTTGAGCTGATTCCCAAAACATAGCCCAGGCAGCGCTTTATTTTTCCCAGCACCTGGTCTGATGAACATGCTCAATCTTTTCCCATGTTGATGCTTCATTATCTTGACTGGGTAACTCAGGATGCCATCAAGGAGGAGGCAGACTGACAGAGAGGAAGAGGAGGTTCAGCAGTGGAAATGTATCTTGGAGCATCTTGATGGCAGAGAACAAAACTGCCTTATGAGGCACTGAGAGCACCTCGTAATACCTGGAGGTATGTAAAAGACGGGTTGACATAGAGCTGAGTGACATGGTTTAGTGATGGTTTTTTATCCGAGTGAGGTTGATGGTTGGACTCGATGATCTTCCAACCCAGACAATTCTACGATTCTGTGATTCAAAGAACTGGGCCATGCATGGAGAAGCCTATGCATGATATGCAATAACTCAAGCTCAGATTAGCCACTTGTTTAGTGTTCTTCTCACCGTGGACTTGCCGCAGCCTGTGGATGTCAATGGTCACCTACACAGGGAAGCTGTCCTGTTCTTCACTCTCGTTTCTCTATCTGCTGCCTTGCAGTCCTGTCTCTGTGCCTGAAACTGCTCTGGATCGCCATGTTACAATAATATTACTGTTCTCACTGAGGCTACACCATTTCCTTTTGATGAATCTCTGAACAGATCCACCAAGATGTGCAGAGCTGCCCACCTACAAAGACTGGAGATGTCTGCAGATCTTCCCTGTGGGGATCCCAGCTGCTTTGCAAGCACCACACAGGGAGCCCTCCTCCAGGAATCATCCACCTTCGCCAACGAAACGCCACTGGGAAATATGAGGGAGCCCACACATCCCAAATTTCTGATACAGAACATACAGTGAAGTACAATCAGGGCAGTGGACCTGGAAGAATGTGATCATCCGTGTTGCAAGGGCTAATAGAGGCAGGGGAGACCTGTGCTGCAGAGTGGGCATCGCCGCAGGCAGACCTCAGCTTACCCTGCATCAGAAAATGTATTTCTCCGAGAAATGCACAGAGGATCATCCCACTTGTCTTGCCAATATCTTCTGACGATGAGACTATAAAGAGAGAGAAGCTTCTGTCAATGCAAGAAGCTGTTCCCAGATATTCTGGCAGCAGCAGTTTTGTAAAACATAGTTGAAACAGCCTGAGAAAATAGGAAACAAACTGATGAAAATGTTACAGAAGTGTAGAAGTTGATACCTCAATCAGGAGAATAAACTTTGCTCTGTGAGGCAGCATTTAATGCTGTAGGCTTAGAAATAAATATATGTCCATAAACATGTAGAAAAGTAATTTTTCCATATCCTTTTGAACTGGAAATTGACAGTAAATAGGTTTTTTTCAAAATAATACCTAGCTGTTTTTCCTACCCCTTTGGCAGAGTAACTGATATTTTTCAATCTTTTTTTTTTTTAAATGACCAGTTGCTCAGTGTGACTGTAAAGCATAAACTCAGAAAGAAAAACTGAGCACAATTTGATTCAGAACACGGAGCAAATCCCAACGCTGGAGTTGGGGTGTTATTACTAGGTATGTATTGGGGAGCAGGCGGAACCCCATAGGCATGAAGTCACTTTCTATGTGTGGTCATAAGTCTCAAAAGCACCGATTTTATCAGCAAGAAAAAGAAGCGATGACTCATTTTGACTTTGTGCATTTGAACATCATCTTTTCTTAGGTTGTTTGGTTTTTTTTTCCCCTACATATTCTCTTCAGAGGGTTGAGTGTTGTCTCTACCTATTTTTATTCTCTAAATGCCACCAAAATATATTAAATGTTTGGAGGAAGGGTGAAAGCTTTGTGCTTAGCATAGTCCATGGTACAGATAGGTCTGTTGGCTGGTCAGCTCAGTGCCAGGTAATGACAGGATTCCCAGTAAAAAAATCAAGAGATGCAGGACAGAAGATTGAGTGGGGAAGGTCTAGGGATTGAGCGTAGGGTTGGAGAGCTTCCTAGGTGCTGTGTAGCCCCTGCCCCGCATACACGTCCCAGTGTGGTACAGCAAAGTCTGCTGGGGAGAAAAAATGGGGATTGGGAGCAAGATGTTACATCTGCCAGATTAATTCCCCCTGCCTGAAGCTGAATGTCAGGAAAGAGGACCGATGGGCTAGATGATGAGGGATCTGACTCGCAGACCGTGGGCTGAGTGCTCCTCATCCTGGGAGTGCAGATTTGGCTTCACCACAGGCCACTGAAGGTTGGATCCATTTCAGCTCGTAGGAAAGAGGCCAAAACGGAAATTTATGAAGTCAAAAGCATTGGTATTTTTTGCACGAGTCACCTGCTGTACCACCGTGTTTGGTGGAGAAGGCAAGGAGGCAGTGGTTTTAGGAGTGCTTCCTCACCAGTGCAGAGCGTGGCTTGAAGCCAAACGGGGGGACATCCCTCGTGGTTGGTTTATGCCTGTATTTTCAGTGCCTTTGCTATGGCTGCTCCGAGGTCCCCTGTGCTGTGTCTGCCTCCAGATCTTTCTCTGCAGTTGTTTATCATTCAACATATCCATCCTTCAGGTGTCAATTTAATAGAAGAGTAATCAGTTAACCCTTTTGAGAAAGATCATACTTTTCAGGTGTCGATCAATCCAGACACAAATCACATTTTATATTAGGGTGACAGGTGAGGGAAGGGAACATGCCAGGGGAGGGCACTCCAGTGCATTCTTACTGTTGACCCTAAGTTTTTCTAATTTCACTCCCCGGGATCTTTGTTAATGTACAGATCATGATACCATAGAATAATTTCAGCTGGAAGGGATCTCTGCAGGTATATCATGTTGTATCCTTCTGAAGAAAATAGTATAGAACAACACTGTCAGATGTCATAAGAATAATTAGAGTGTTTGTTTTCCCTTCCTCTATACACAGGAAAAGGTTCTGTCAGAACAAACTGGTTTTTAGTGATTATACTTGGGGTCAATAAATCAGATCACATGCTTCTAGGACCTTTCCATTGATTCCTGAAACCAATAGGCCAAATATTAGCATTACTTACACCATACTCACTTAGCTGCATTTGAAATGAGAACCTAGCTTTCCTACCAAGTTACTTCTTGAAAGTTGTCTAAAAGTAATTAAGTGGGATTATAATTGATAGTGGTCTATACAGCACCACAAACTAGAAATAGCTGGTCTTTTATAAGTAGTTCTTTACCCTTCTGCTTAACGCTGTGAAATCTGCCACAGAGAGAGGGCAAATAATTTAATTCACAGTAATTATACTTCAGAACTCAAAATGCTAATTTTAGTGCAAGACTTTGTCAAAGCCACAGCGTTCTTCTGAAGATGTTGCCCTCGGAAATCTCTAGTCCTCAAAATGCAGGTACCACCAATGGCTGTAGAAGAGAGAGAAGGAGATTTGCCCCAGCAACCACCTGGTTAGTGTGATCTCCTGCTGATCTGTTGAGAGGAGGTCCATGTGATGTCCACTGAAAGCTGAGAGCGCACACATGGTCATGGGGTTGTAGAATGCATGAACTGCCGGTAGGTTTGGTAGGTTTATGATACAGGACACAGAGTTGTGCAGCCCACAAATGATGATGATGATGGCATGTGCAAGTCATCGGTGGTGCAATGGGTCCTGACACTTACCTTCTTCATAAGCAAGGGTGACATGGGAAACACCCTATCTATTTGACTGCATAAAATCTTACAAGAGAAACTTTTCCTCTGCCTTTTTTCTAAAAAGCCTGTGAAGAAAGTGGATGCAGTGTGACATTGGAAAATATAGTTTCGGCGCAACACCCAATCCACTCTGCATGCGGCTATTCCTCAAATGAGAAAAAACAAGTGTCATGAGCCAGCTGGACACATCTTTTGCCCATCTGTTCTGTATTTATTTATTTTTTCAACAGTTGATTTACTGTTTAATGTTTATATTTCTCATATTTGGTACTCAGTGGAGAACAACAAAAAGCCATCAACACCTCCTTCCCCCCCAGCCACCCTGGGAATTCCCACAGGCAAAAATGGCTGCAAAACCAAGCACAAGCTCTGTCATCAAGCAGACGGGCATTTTATTTATGGGTTTATAACAGTTCTAATAACTGTATATTTTCCAGCTATCTTCAGGCACTCGTCACACCAGTAGCATAATGATAATAATCAGCAGGTCAAGGGACTTGATGCTCCCGCCCCACCTGGAGTACTGCATCCAGCTCTGGAGCCCTCAGCATAAGAAAGACATGGACCTGTTGGAACAGATCCAGAGGATGCTACGAAGATGCTCCGAGGGCTGGACCACCTCTGCTGTGAGGACAGGCTGAGAGAGTTGGGGTTGTTCAGCCTGGAGATGAGAAGGCTCCGGGGAGACCTTAGAGCCCCTTCCAATATCTAAAGGGTCTCCAAGAGGGATGGGGAGAGACTCTTGATCAGGGAGGGCAGCCATAGGACGAGGGGGAATGGTTTTAAGTTGAAAGAAGGGAGATTTAGATGAGATCTTGGGAAGAAATTCTTTGCTGTGAGGGTGGTGAGAGCCTGGTCCAGGTTGCCCAGAGAAGCTGTGGCTGCCCCATCCCTGGAGGGGTTCAAGGCCAGGCTGGATGGGGCTTGGAGCAACCTGGTCTGGTGGGAGGTGTCCCTGCCCAGGGCAGGGGGTTGGAACTGGATGATCTTTAAGGTCCCTTCCAACCCAAACCATTCTATGATTCTACGATAATATTTTCCAGGCTAACATAATGTCTAATTTGACTTGGGAGTTTTTTCTTTTCCTTTCAAAGAATAAATAAATTTCTAATAGATGAACAAAATCATAATCCGCAATCTAGTACAGGAGCAATCCTAAATCCTTAGATCCTTTCTTCACTGCCCACCTTCCAAAGACAAGAAACACGATGTGTTTATTCTTGGGAAACTTAAAAGATATTCTTGGGGGAAGAATTGGAGGGAAATGAATCCTAATGCTGAATGTGTCTCATAGGATGTGCCTTTCAGTTCCGATTTCAGTCAGTCATTGCATATCTGGGAATTGTCAAGGCTGCTAACCTGCTTTGGAAAGCAATTTCACGGACACGGTTTCAATAAATTAGTTTAGTTTTGTTCTTACAAGACTGTTTATTCATACTTGTTAATATTTGCACTGTAGCCCTACTGCCAGAGGGACACCAGAAAAGAGAACTGGGAGAAGAAAAAAGTTGCCAAGTGACCATAACCTTAATAAGCACTTAATGATGCAAGAGATCCCCTAACAATCACTGCTCCTGGCAGCAGGGAGAGCTAGAGCCAGATCAGGTGGTTCTTGCTTAGAACAGCTAAAAGTTAAGCACTCCCAAACTTCTCAGACCCGGAAAGCCTAGGAAGCCTCCATGAAGGAAATGCAGTTTTGAAGGGGCAGCAGCCCACGATACATGGTTTGGGACCAGTTTTACTGCAGTTCAGCAGTACACACTGTCACACCACATTCTACCATTTTTGCTGGGTCGGGAATACAGGCTGAAGTTACCAGTTTTATCAGCACTGCAGGGAAATCTGATTTTCCCTGGAAGCAATAACCACTTGAAGTGTTATCCTGCATGTCTAAGCTTAGCTATCTCTGCCATTTATTCATTAATCCATTTCACATGCTGTTGTTTGGAAGACCACAGCTACTTAGCTCTTACCTGTTGCCCAAATTTCTCACCTTATATCCAATATATGCGGGTAAGTAACTGCATAGACATAATGCCATAGGAAACAACCCACTTTTTATCTGCAGGCCTACTGCTGTGCTCATGGCACAAGTTCTGCATTTGCAATTTCACTTGGGTTTGTAAATGCTTGTTGGGAAAATACAACAGTTGTCCAGACAGGACAAGGAAGGAAGTTTGTACCGTCTGTGATGATGGTGGCTACAGAACAGTCCAGATTTCCTGTGTTTCCTATTATACAAATCTGATCCTATTTTGCATTGTACTGTACTGTATTCCCACTGTTCACTCATTTCCAAAATTTTGATTTATGACTATTTGCAGTACCTCTAAGTCACACCTCTATGAACAGTGGTCACAGTACAATGAATTTTGGATTTCTCACTTAAAAACCTCTTTGTTTCCCTGTGTCTCCTAAAAGTTTGCATGGTGTCTGTTTAATTAAATCTCTTCTGTTTAATCCAGGCTTTTTAACTTCAGTGGGATAGATTATATTTTTTTTTCAGAAAAAGATGATGCAGAGTGGAACTGTTTAGAAAAAAAGTCAAGATAGTATTTTTAGTAACAAATCCAGTGTTCCCAAGCTGCATGGGAGCATCAGTGTATTTACTGCCAGGAGATCTCCAGCAGGACCAGGCTGCACACATGGAGACCTGAGAACCAAGATGCTGAAAATCCTCACACCACTGAAGTACAACGGTCAGGAGAATCACCACCCAGACAATTCCTGATCATGTTTGCTGCATGGTCTGACAATAAATAGTTTAAGGCTGGAGGGGCTGAGCAGGACACAAATAGCTATAAGGCATGTGTAGAGTCCTGCAGATCTTGAAAATGATCTGAAAAGATTTAGGTATTTTTGGCTTGTGTTGAGGGCAGATTCAGACCTATCACTGATGCCAGCTGCTTGGGCATTGCATGTTGTAACCTGCTGGGGAACATAAGGCTGGGCTCAGCAGGGCCCTGTTGCCTGCAACCAGGGAGGTGCATTCCACCTGATGCAGCTTTTTGCCTCTTGGATGCTGACTGTCGGAGGAGGAGGGGATGATTTAAAGGAGTTCTAGTTTTTCTCCACCTGATTTCCTGGCGCAAAGTCCCAAGATATAGTCAAGGATCTGTTTGGGAAGAGAAAAATTATTTTGGAAGTAAACTTCTTAAGCTCTGTGACTGGTACTGTGCCAAGATTATCTTTATTTGTGTGTGTGGAGGGCCCAAAAGTTATTAACGTTATATTTAGAAAACACTTTTGGAATTAACTTTATTTAGAACAGTGTCTGGCTTTATAATGTTGATTTTACACTTCATTGGATTGATTATTACCTTGCTGGGGAAGGACAACGGCATTGTATGTATGATTACTATTGTTAAAGACAAAGCAGAGTTAAAAGACTTACCACCTGCCATGGCTGCTACAGGTAAAAAAGAGAAAGTAAAAACAGCTGCAAAAATAAGAATCAGATCTTCCGTGCCCATCCCAACTTTCCATTGTCACGAACCCAAACAGAATTGATGGGCTTTGATATAAAGTGCTGGTGTTTTCCTGCCTCTGTATTAATATCCAGCACCAGCGCCACAGGATCAAAGAGGAAAAGCAAAACCCTGGAGAGAACTGGAAAGAATCACAGAATGGTTCGGGTTGGAAGGGACCTTAAAGATCATCCAGTTCCAACCCCCTGCCCTGGGCAGGGACACCTCCCACCAGACCAGGTTGCTCCAAGCCCCATCCAGCCTGGCCTTGGATAATATATATAATATATGAATAAAAATTTCCTCCAAAAAAAGCCTCCCCAGATCTTCCTTACAGACCAGCCCAGGCAACGTGATGTGTATGACCAGTGAATCCACACAGCTGGTCCTGAGCCCAGTGCCTGAGTCCTGATTGGGCTTAACGTACCTGATGACAGCTGATTCTCCTGCACCCACGTCAGCCAACTCGTGTGGGAGGTATAAATGTAGCTGCAGGGAGAAAAATGATCAGATACCATTCCATACGTTGTTCTTCGTATTGTTACAGGGGAAAAAAAATTTCTGTTGTGTGTTTTGTTACAACGCATTCATTAAAGTACACAGACACACCCCTGGATGGATGGATGGATGGATGGATGGAAACAGTGGTTAGAGAGAGTAAAATGACAGAACCACTGTAATCAAAAAATGCCTAATTTATTAATACCTTTAAAAATATCCTGACCAAGACCCTACTCATATGACCAGGTTTTGTTACCAATTTATTAACCACTGTCTTTCTCTTTCCATTGATAGGCTCTTCGTTTACTGATGTATAGGAGCACTTTTTGGGATGGGATCCTTTTGGAGGCCGGGTCTGTGTCACACTTAGGTGAGTACACGAGTAACCAAGAGTCGGGCTGTCTCTGTGGGCAAACAGCAATGGAACAGGATGTGGGGAAAAATCGGGAGCCTGGAGAGGCTGTGGTTGAAGGGAGCCCTGTCTTGTCCAGGAGGTGATGATGCCATGTCCCTGAGATGAGAATAGCGGGATGTGTGGTGAACGGGAGCTGCAGGATTTATCTTACATGGCTTTTCTGCTTCCTTTTCTGTCTGCCAAGAACCATTAGCCACACACGTGCACAAACAAACCAAGAATAGTTGGACATGCTTTTAAAAAGCTTGCACTTGAATTGCTGCTTAAAAAAGCGTGTTTATAGAGCCAACAAAGCCAACACTATCCCCCAGCCAGTCGGTTACACTCACTATTTCTTGTAAAATACACTCTAAACCCTCTCCTACCCTCCCCAGTCAGCCCTCCCACACCCCAGTGGAGGAGCATTGGTTGCAGGTCTGATTTTCACTCTATTCAGGCAACATGAGGAGGCTCAGCCCTGGGGGAAGGGGAAAGGGAGTCCGATAGTCTCCCATGTAAATTCACTTTCACACTCAAAGCAGCAGAGCTTGCTGTGGCTGAATCCCACAGAAGAGCATCTTTGTGTGGTCCCGAAACATCTGTTGCTCTTTGATGCTCAAAATCTTTTACTGTGAAGCGATTGAAAAGAATCACAGAATCTTCTAGGTTGGAAGGGACCTTAAAGATCATCTTGTCCAACCGTCAACCTAATTCTGACGAAAAATAAACACCCACAGCAAACAAAAAGCAACACCATCACTAAACCATATCTCCCTGCACCACATCAACCCGTCTTTTGAACACCTCCAGGAAAAAGAATTCATAAAATTCACAAGAAAAGAATTCGTAGGCAGGAAAACACTGAGCAGTTTACAGGACAGATGAGAGACACAGCGGGAATTGACTGAAGGTTTGATTAGGTTCATTAGTCTATAGATGTTGAAACTCACTAATTAATACTGGTGATATTGATTATTTAATTAGCAGTCTCCAATGCACAGCAGCTGCTGAATTTTGTGTTGCAGTTACTTCCAACAAGAGAACATTACTCTTTCTTACCTCTTCGAAACGGAGCTAAGAAAAATTAGATTTTGGTGCAAGGTTCCAGAATAGCAATTCCAGGGAATCAAGTCATCTAATTATCTAAAGCACCGCAGTGCAAACTTTCCCAATTGCCATGACAATGTGTCTAACACTGCCATGGAGAAGCCCAGCACAAGGGGCTGAGTGGGTGTTTCGTACTCCTTGCTTATTAAAACCTTGGTCTCTGCTCAAACTTTCACAGGGGCTCCCGATTAATGCCAGTTGTGGTGATGGTTTGGACCATGTGGATGTTTTTTCCTTTAGGAAGCGGAGTGAGGTCCCACTGCAGCTCTGAAACAAGGATTCCTCAGTAGGAAAATGAATCTAGGAGTTCCAGGAATAGCATCTGTGAATGTGGTTTAAATGATATACTTGCATTGTATTAAAATCCTTCAGATAGCAAGCTTATGTAAAATGTATTATGAGAAAAACAATGATAAATAATAATACCAAAATATATTCTGTTCTTTAAGATAGCAGTAGCAATAACTTTTCAGAAACCAGAGGGGAGCAGCGATAGGGAGCAGTTAATATTAGTGACAGGCTGCAAATGTGAGATAATTTTACACAAAGCCACTACTGTCACAAGGTATTACTTAAATTATTTGTCTGTGTTCTAAAAATCATTTGGACCACCCATACCGGACTCTTAGTGCATATCAGCATCTGTTATTATTAAAATAAATCAATTCACCAAAGATTTTATTGGAAGAACTTTTTGCATTTCAAAGAGGCTTTGAGCAGTATTGCTTGGGTTACTTCTGAAATTAAGGCATGTAAGTGATGAGCATTTCTATAGAGACGGAATGACTCAAGGTCAATGCAATTTTGTCTCTATCAAAATTCATCATACACGTTGGGAAATGTAACAACGAGAGAGGGCTGGGAATCTTCAGAGGGTGTATAAAGGTTTGAATGCTTTCTGCTCGGCATCATTAGCAAATTCTCACTCACAAATTGAATAGAAGGAAAACAGAGGAACAGAAGGGAAGAAAACTCCTGCATTTCAGTGGCTTTGACACCTCCCCCTTGAAGTTTCAGACCCGTAAGCCCGTACAGGGGAGGCTTTGTGTTTTATTAGGGCAGCATCACCAGTAGCACATTATTAGTAAACACCTGGCCAGAGGTTCTGGGAAAGGCCACAGGGAGGCTCAGCGGTGCACACACAAATTTCTTAAATCATTCTCAAAACAAACTTACACGTCCCCAGATCTCCCTTGCCCTCTTGATCCATAAGCCTCAGAGCAAAATTATTCCTGTAAAATACATACTTCCTTCTAGTTGGAACTATCCTGATGCCTATGAGCAGTCATCACTTTGATGCTTTGGCCAAAGGCAAAAGGTTTCCCTTTTTCCTACTTTAGCTTATTTCCTAAAAACAGGGCGTCCTGTTGGTTGAACCAGCAGGAACGTCAGTGACATCAGGAGGAAGGTGGGAGCTCTGTCAATGCACAGGGAGAAATGCTAAACTTTCTTTTTTTGGTCCCCATATTACCTTTTTATAACAGGAATTTCTCTGGAAACCAGACAATTTAATGAAATTGTGTTTTCTCCTGTTCACACCACACAATCCCTCTGCTTTTGAGCTAAATTTGGCTCAGTGCTCATTCAGATTGTCAACGCAACCAGTCAAAACACTAACAGCTGAAAGGGAAAGATGAGTAGACATTAGTTCTGGAATAGCTGTACTGTAGAAGGATGATTCAAAAACCTCTGCTTTTTTTTTTTTTTTTTTTTGAAGTATTGAGGGATACCAGATATTTTCAGCTTTTGAAACATTTGCATTCAGCATCTTTCTGCTGGTTCGATGGTTTGTTTGATTTTTCCTCACAGGCTTTCCTGGAAAAAAAAAAGTTGTATGATTGCCTTTGCTTTAGAAAATCTAAAATCTGCCAGAGAAAAAAAGAAAATCGACATTTCCACACATCCGTTACATGAACTGGTCAAGTAATTGGATTTCTGCAGTGTTAGCACAGAATGGGGAAGTTCTGTTTTCACTCATTGCATACAAACTTCTGCTCTACCAGAATGGCCAGTTTTTAGCACAGAATCAGCTTTGTAGTTCTGTCTGTGCCTGAGCAAAACGTAAGTTTGGCCTTTGGGGCAGAAAAATGTATGTTCAGTCCTTTTCATATATTGTTTCAGCCTCTTTGGAACAAGCTACAAGGCAGACTTTGGTTGTCTTATTTTAATTCCAGATACAGCCCGCATGGTGGGAAAATTCTATCACACATTAGCAATCCTGGTCATCTGCTGGATGTTCCCAAAGAGACATGTTCAAACTATGACTCCTAACCAGGAGGAGTTTTCTTCCCACCTCATCCCACAGTGACCTCACCTGGTTATTTATGCTCTTGTCCCCACCAGACCACTTCATAGAATCATAGAATAGAATCATAGAATCTTCTAGGTTGGAAGGGACCTTCAAGATCATCTTGTCCAACCATCAACCTAACTCTGACAAAAATAAACACCCACACAACAAACAAAATGCAACACCATCACTAAACCATGTCTCCCAGCACCACATCAACCTGTCTTTTGAACACCTCCAGGGATGGTGCCTCAGCCACCTCCCTGGGCAGCCCATTCCAATGTCTGATAACCCTTTCAGTGAAAAATTTTTTCCTAATATCCAGCCTGAACCTCCCCTGGTGCAACTTGAGGCCATTTCCTCTAGTCCTGTCGCCTGTGACTTGGGAGAAGAGACCGACCCCCCCTGGCTACCCCCTCCTTTCAGGGAGTTGGAGAGAGCAATAAGGTCTCCCCTCAGCCTCCTTTTCTCTAGGCTGAATAACCCTAGTTCCCTCAGCCTCTCCTCATAAGACTTGTGCTCCAGACCCCTCACCATCTTTGTTGCTCTTCTCTGGACCCGCTCCAGCACCTCATTGATCCAGCACTTCATTGATTTTCAGCCTTGAAGACCTCTGGCATGAGCAGCTAGAGCTGCTATCTGTCCTCTGTTGAGGATTTTGGTGGAACGGAGTCAAGTTCAGGATGTTTGGAAAAAGCTGGGAACTTACATTCATGCTAAGTTTAGTACTAATATTAGTACTAATATTTAGTACTAATAATTGTTTGAGGTGCTCTGAATTGCCCTTCTGCTGACTCTACTGTTTCCTCAGCGTATCTGGGTTTGTAAGGAGCTAAACTGGGTTTTGCATGTGACTGAACAAGTGCACAGGAGTGAAATTCATTAACATCTGCCAGACACAAAGACACCATCTCTGGGCAGCAAAACGTCAAAGGCTAGGAGAATGTCCTGGGGAAGTTACTTTACATATTTGCTCTATTTTTTGACTCTTCCTGAGGCCTTTTCTGTTGGTTACTTCTATTCCTACATGCAAGGACGCATGACACATTACTATGTTTAGGAGGTAGTAAGGATGTGCTAAGCATGTGTTTCAGATACTTAATATGCAGTAACAATCTATTTTGAGGAAAAATGTTGTAGTTATTTTCTACACTTAGAACCCAGACAGAGTGCACGGAAGATAAAGAAAAAACATTTACGAACTTTGGAGGGCTTTGGATCAGGCTCTTACAGGACAGCAAACATCAAAAAACCAGGTCACGTTGTGTTTTAGCTGTGCCCAGTGCCAAGGACTGCGTCCTCGTTTAAGACTTTTTTGGGGGAGCTATAATAAAGTCATAGAGAGCATCCTGGGAATTAATTTGCCCCTTTTCTAAAACCAGATAGTCTACTATATAATGTAAATGACACTTCCAGAGTCTGTAATGGCTATAAATCAGTCACTGCTGAGATGCCAGGAAGGTTATAAAGCCCTCTGCAGTGCACCAAAGCCTTGAGGTGTGTCGATGTGTAGGGCCAACACGAGCACAGTTGCAGTACTCCTTCCTGAATCAAAGCAGTGTTTCATTTTCACATCTTGACCTACCTTAACCTACCACCAAGAGATGAGGAATGGGAAACGCATAATTAAAACCTTCTGCCTTCACTATCACTGAAAATTGAGGCAAAAGGCCTTTGAACACATTGGTTCATCGGAGCTTTTTGTCAAGCTCCCTCCTATCTGCAAAGCAACAACGTTCAGAGAAGTCCTAAGGCAACATCTCAAAAACATTTTACCTGAAGTTTCAATGGCTAATTGCCTTATAAGTCTGAAAAAATTCTTCCCACACCAACAACCTTTCATGCCAGGTTTATGTAACCCTCAGAACATGTTCCCTCCTGTCGTGGATGGAGCAATGCACTTCACTCATAAAAGGGAAGCAGCAATATGTTTATTGTTACAAAATAGCAATTTAACAAAGTTTGACAGTAAATGCGACAGCGTTTTAACGAGATTTGATGGGGAGGTGCCCTTGATTATTTACTGCATAGAGGACTGGGTAAGTCAGACTCATTGAGGAGACCCTCCCATTGAGTCATGAGGGTCAAAGAGGACCCCTGGCTTTCTAAGCTCCTACTCAGAGGAGTCCAAGTGTGGCTGGATCCAGTCCTAGTCCCAGACTTGGTCAATGGTCTATGTCTAAAGGTTTATGTGTGCAAAATCAATCTAAGATATAACGTATGTGATGCTTACAAAGTTTAGCAAGCTATTAGCCACTTACCAAGGATCTGTTGGGCCAAGGAATCTCTCAGTATCAAGAAGCAGGGGATCTCTGGGGCAGGCGTCCCTGCTCAAGGGGAGACAGAGCCCACTCCATGCAGGAGAGCTCAAAGGGCTCTTGGGTTGCTCACTATTTATGGGGTGAGATGATTGACTCATTGTCATTTTTGCATCCTGTCTACAGACATGAGTTTCTTATAAATTTGTCTTGAGTCAGACATTGACCAGCACTGTACTTAGGTCCCACTAATTTGCATTGCTCAAATTAGCCCTTGACCACTGTGTTGGTATCTATCTCCCCCAAATCTACTTTGAGCCAAATGTAGACATCGTGACGAGGAGCATCCATTAGGACCAACCGCCTCTGGTGATTATCACTTGAGCAAGGTTACAGGAAATCAAGGACACTGTGTCCAGTTCTGGGCTCCCCAGTTCAAGAAGGACGGGGAACTGCTGGAGAGAGTACAGCAGAGGACTACAAAGATGATGAGGGGCCTGGAGCATCTCTCTGATGAGGAAAGGCTGAGGGACTTGGGTCTTTTTAGATGGAGAAGAGAAGGCTGAGGGGGGATCTGATCAACACCTATAAATACTTCAAGGATGGGTGTCAGGAGGATGGGGTCAGGCTCTTCTCAGTGGTGCCCAGGGACAGGACAAGAGGGAACGGGCACAAACTTCAACATAAGAAGTTCCACCTGAACATGAGGAGGAACTTCTTCCCTTTGAGGGTGGCAGAGCATTGGAATAGGCTGCCCAGGGAGGTGGTGGAGTCTCCATCTCTGGAGACATTCACACCCTCCTGGACACGTTCCTGTGGGACGTGGTCTGGGTGGACCTGCTCTGGCAGGGGCTTGGACTGGATGATCTTCAGAGATCCCTTCCAACCCCATAGCATTCTGTGATTCTGTGACAGGTTTTGGGGGGAAGCACAACATCACAACTCTCCATACGGTTGTCTGTCTGGAGAGTGTCAAAGTAAGTTTTGTAGGGAATTCTGGTAACCATACTAATTTTAGGAAGGGGAAGGTATGTTTTGTTGATGCTTGATGAATCTCATTTTGCTGTTTAACCCAGCCATATGCTCAGTTCAAGGAAATATGGTACTCCTTCATTGCAGTTGTACAAAGAGGAATTTTTAGGTTATTTATCTTTGAAGAGTTTACAGACTGAATTAAAATATATTTTTTCCCCATTTGGACATAAATGCACACCCACATGTGAGAAAGTATATCCCACAGCAAGACACATTTATAGAAAAACCGGCTATACATATTGTGCTGCATCAACAATGATATCAGTGGAAACGACGAAAAAAATCAAGTTCACGTCTGTGTTTTGCCTGTGTCCAATTACTGCCTGAGTTGGACAGGATGACAGTTTGTAGCACTTACTAAAACCACACTTTGCCTGATGTCAAAGAGAATTGCCTTATGTTGCAAGTATATGTTTCAAGAAAATCTTGACAGTGCTGTTTTGGAACAAAAAAAAAAATAAAATTGTAAGCCTCCTGCATCCATCCTCACCCTGAAAACACAAACCAGTCGCTGCTTATGGTAATAGTTCCCAAAATAGAAAATTAAATATTAACTCAGAATAAATTGGGCCTGAAATGAAACAGCTACACTTGCAGCAAGCAGCTTATATCTCAGCCGTGCTCCGTAAGGTCTCAGGGTTTGCTAGGCAACTGTACACGCACCTTTTAAATTTTAAAGGCATTGCATCTGTTGTCTGGGGGGAGTGAAAAAAATGAATGTTTCACATCACTTGGCTACCTGGGAGAGGCTCTATGCTGAGAAACTAGCTATGTACGAGTGGTCAGTTTAAAGCAGCAAGGGAAAATGTAGATAGAATTAAGTTGGGCATTTTCAGCAAAGAAAAAAAGCTTTGGACAAAACAGATTGGAAAATCCAGAGAAAGTTAAGACAGACAGTTAATTTAGTATATGGCATAACAGTCTTAACAACACTTCTAGCTCAGTGTTAATGAAACATTTCTACTAGTTAAGAAAAACAGCACTTTCTAATTGCAATTACTGTAAGCAAAATGTACACACACCACTCAGAATATCCTGAGTAAAATTCAGAAGAATTCTGATCAGAAATTGTTTCTAGTGTGATTCTGGTTATGAAATGTCTTGGGGTACTAAATTAACTACACGAAGCATATATTTGACCAGGAACTCCTTAGTTTCTTCCCTGAACATGACACTAACTCTGAAAGGTATCACCTGATTTAAAAAAAAAAGTATGCAAAGTAGGACATGATTATATTGCAAGACCTTGCACTCATTGTGTGTATCTTCTCATCAATCAGGGAAGGGAACAAGTCAATGAAGCCACGTTGTCCCATGAAAGAGAGGACGTGATTTGATACAAGTAATGCAATGGATTATTTGAATTGCAAAAAATTCATGTTTTTCCAAAGATGTTGGTGATGTTCGTTTTGTTATTAATAGTATTAATATTAATATCAATGAAGCGTTTGCAGATCCTCATTCAGGACTAGGGCTTTATTACGTCAGGTGCTACAAACATGCACACAGCCATGGTAGTCCCTCACTGAAAGATCTTTCAAATTAGAGTTATTCAACCATTCATTTATAATTACATTATTTTCCTTGTAAGTCAGCCTGTTCCTCAAGCCAGAAACAATTTGATTTTTAGGAGGTCAGAATTGAACCATTATTGGAAGATGTGTCAGTGATAGTCTTCCTCACATTATTGCTGGTGAATATCTATTTTAGAGACATAGTTTAGTGATGGTTTTTATCAGAATTAGGTTGATGGTTGGACTAGATGGTCTTAAAGGTCCCTTCCAACCTAGACAATTCTATCATTCTATGATTCTAAGACCAGATATACCACACCATAATGTTCTTTAATGAGAATCTTTTCTTCAAACCAGGTTAATGCCAGAAATTGCTAAATGCTGGCTTATACTTAACATTTTTACTAACTATATTTCTTAGTTGTTTCAGTAGGAGAGTTATTAACTGAACTCCATCATTAGTTTTCATCATTCTTTCCCTGATTTTACTCTGCCTATAGGAAGAAACCACTTACCTGTTAGAACAATACAACTACTGCTGCAGTATTGGTTAAAACCAAAGTGTAACCATCCCTGGGAAAGTAAACATTTGTGCTTATTCACAGAATAAACAGAAAACCCAAGACAGCAAAATTTTATGTTCCTTTGACAAAAAAAAAATAAAAATCTGTTTCTTTTCATTCCTTTGCAACAAGCATGAATATTCTCACTTGCCCAGAGGGGCAAGTGCAAGGGTGCAGAAGCTGGAACGCCTGCCTGCCTGAAGATGTTGCTCTCAAAAAACCAGTTTATTTTCCCAGATAGCCAGGAGATAATGGAGCAGCTTCAACCCTGACACCCACTTCTAACTCCCAGCCTAATTAGAAAGCTTAGATTAAAGCCCTTCACTTCTAAAACGAAACGAAATGTCTGCAGGACCAAACCTTAATAATTAGGAAGTGGGAGGAATCAGGCATAGGGCATGGAAAATACAAATCCTACCAAAAGTGGCCCACGGGTAGGTGAATTATTTTGGCATGCCTGTTTCAATAACGGCTATGGCTGGGAGGAAGCTGCAGCCCCCCCAGGTCTGCCAGAGGGGTTTTCTGAGTTTCCCAGGACCGGTCAGGTAAGTAAACAGGAGGAGGAACCTAGAGAAGAGGTTGAACTAAAAAAAATATACAGGAAGGTGTTTGTATCCGTCACCCTCTCAGATGCCCTTCGGCGGGGAGTCCATGGGAGGCAGCTGCCTTCAAAGCCTCGCAAACCATTTAGAAACAGCTCTCGCTGGATCCCCGCTTCCCTTCTCTTTGTGTGCTTTCCCTGCTCTCAGCTGAAAAAGCAAATGGCTTCAAATAATGGCCTGGAATTGGCTAAAGTTCTTGTCAAAACCCTGGTAAAATCATACTGTGCTAATTAGTGCTGGGCAAATGTTTAAAGACGGAAGCATAAATAAGGAAATGCTCTGTTTGTAGTCAAGCGACACAAAATCCACTTAGCGTGGCAGTTGTGGTGAGGCAAACTGGTGTCAAAGACGACAGAAATGAACGCTGAAATTTGGCATACAAACTAATTAACCAACATGGGAGTAATACATTTCGAAGTTTCATAGAGTTTCATAATGAACTAAGGGCTCAGACACTCTTTGTTCCATTGTATGATCCATGCAAGCGGATGTTTCAGAAATCACGGCGGTGTTTAGTTACTTCAAATTCTCATTGTCAAAATTTCAAAAGGAACTAATTCTGCACTAACGAGCAAGCAGCCTGAAAGGTTTCTTGTTTGTAAATTAGGTTTGGTTTAATCTGCAAGAGTTCAAAGCAAGCAGCTATGACTACTGAGGATGTAGTGTAAGACTCTGAATAATAAAAATATCTGCTTACCTTCAGATCCAGGTTTTGGGAAACACCAGAGCAGCGACCCCCCCATAGCCATAGGACAAAGTTGCAGGGAAAAAATCTGCCTTCTCAGGCCATGTTAAACAAAGAGCTGAGACGAATCACCTATTCTAAGTGCAGACTGTGCTTCTGTGATGCCCAGGAACCCACCTGAAGGGCCAAAGCTTGTCCCATTGTGTTGCATGCTTTGCCAACGCATAAAAATGACCATTCCTGCCCCATGACAACAGGCTTCAACTATGGGGGGAGTACACAGAAGATCCAAGAAAGTATTATTTCCCACAGAAGGCAGTGATTTCAGTACACTGACAGTAAAACCACCACCAAGATCGGTTTGGAGGCATTATGGCAAAGGAGACCACAGGGAGGGTTTTGTGGTGATTCTGTGGATCTTTGCTTCTCAGGCAGGAGGGTCAACCATGACAATAATAAGGCAAGGGAAACTGGTCTTGCAGACCATTTTAAACATGTAAAGTGGTGATGTGCAGGCCTAACCATCACGGTACTAAATGAGATCTGTTGTGGCCCCCTCTGGTCAGGAAGATTTTTATAATCTTTACTGAGAGCGACTTCAGCCAGATGCAGAAGCCAAAAGGAGAGGTGTGAGAACCAGTAGCATACAGGACAGCAACTTGGCTCATAACTGAATAGAAGAAGGGCAGAAGGGGCTGAAGGGGTGAGGATTCACTGGCCAGGTTTAGATAGGTTTGACTCATGAACAAAAAGTGTCAAAAGAAATAACCACAAGTAGTAAAGGGGAGCTGAAATGACTTGTGCAGGTGAAGAAGAGCCAAGCAAAAGAAAGCAACCAAGAAATCTCTCTGTATGTCAGGTGAGATAAGAGAGTTGAAGGAGGGGAAGTCAACAAGAGAATTAGACAAGAGGAAAGACTCTCTCAACTTTGTCTTTGAGGAAAGCCACAAGACCCCATGAAGCAAGAGGAGTGGAGTGAGAAGAGGAGGATGGAAAAGAAGTGATGCAAAGACAGTAGGAAAACTCTGAATTTCTACTAGAAGTAGTCTACAAAGACTACTTTGTTCTTCAAACTCTCTCCAGAGAGGAAACAGTGACTCTCCCACCCCCTGCCTTATGTAACAAGTTCACCCCAGTGATCCTCCTGATGCCCAGTGATCCTCCTGATGCTCCTGAAGCTGGAGAACTCCGAGTTCAAACAAACAAGGAGTCAGCAACTCTGTAATCTGGAGCTGGCTGTCTCATTTCCATCAGGTTCTGGCTTTAGTGATCGAAGTCCCTTAAAACAGAGCTGCTTAAGGCCCCAGATATCATCTAAAGTGGCAACCTAAATTAGTCCAAATAATATCCCCCTCAAGGGATTGTTTCTTACTCATCAGCCAAAAGCCTTATGCTACTAGTTATGAAAAATACAGCAGATGATTGATCATTATCAAATAATTTAAATGGAACTTCAAAGGTAAATTTGTAGCTTTAAAATTTACCCTTATATCAGAAATCAGGATCAGAGTACACATTGATTTAAAAGAGTAGGAAGTGAGTAATAAAGTGTGTTCTGGAAGCACATTAAATAGTTTGGAAGCAGAACAGCCTAATTTACAGGGCAGTGTATTATCTTATCACTCCCAGGATCAGCATCATAGCAAACAGTACACTGGTCATGGGATGAGATTTTTTGTTAAGAGTGAGACAAATTCCAGCACCTTCCCTTTAGGAAAAATGCAGTGACCTCCATTACTCCTTGAGTAGTTACTCCTTAGTCAAAGCCCTGCAAATGAAAATAACGGTTACAATAATGGTGAGCTGAGATGAGTTTATACTCTACCCATTGCAATTCTGAGGTGGGACTGTATGGGGAGTATGAACCAGGATCAAGATTACCAAAGTGGTTTGCACTATTAGCAATCTCTGAAGTAAAAGGTATTTCAAGGACCTTTTGTCCAGAAAATAAGTGCAAACCCAACGCAATTCGCACCAGGTACTTTTCTTACACAATTCTTAAAGGATCCAATCTTTAAGTATCCAAGTGTCTCCTGCAAAGTGCGGAGCACTGTCAGTTTTCGTGGCCATCAATCATCTCTTCCAGCACAGAAATTCAGAACACTTTCCTCTCTAAGGACCGTTAAGGTCAATGAGGAGCAGGAGATGGGTGAAGAGAGAGGGAAATGTGTGCAGAACTGCCACTGCTGGTCTGGGTAACCAGGTACAGCGAAGAGGAATCCAACTATTAAAGCAGTCTTTGTTAAGAAACCTGCTGTAGTACCTCTTTCTTATGCCACCAGTGTCACAATTTTGTGAAAATATACTGATTTCATTTGACACTCCTAACCCTGAGACTGCTGTGTAAAAAGTTTAACCTCACTATCTGTGAGAGCCTCCAAGGCTTCCACAGCGAGCTGAGGGCTTCAGCTCTTCCATTTCTATTGCATGAATAATGCATATAGCTTTAACATCTCTGAAGTCTTATTAGCCCTCCTGTAATGGGCCTTCTGATTACCAGCACCAAAGCTTCTGTGAGGTTTTATGTGTGATAAAAGCGACAATGAGGTGGGAAACACATACCTCCCTGATCAAATCAATAATCGCTCAAATTTGTGCAAATGAATTCTGTAAATATGGAGGGAAAAGAAACTCCCTGATGGCTTAAGAGAACTCCTACCTTAAGAGCTCTGTAATTGCAAAACATGGCCATCATCCTTCATCTTCTCCCTTCTAAATTCGCTTTCACCCGTGTATTCGTCAGTCTATATGATGGTTATTGCACAACTAGAACTGGCTCTGTGTCGCTAGTTACCAGCTATTTAAGAAGCAAAGCCAAAAATCAGTTACCGCTATGTGTCACCAGAAGAAGGAATGAGTGATCAAAACCCTGGCCTGCAGCTAGAATGTATTTACATAGAAATGTATCACTGAGGTACCTACACCTAGCACATTTTTATTTACTGTGCTAGAATGGCAGTCAAACGTGGGCAAACTGGGAGGCTGGAGAGAGGAGCACTGGGTTCTCCTGTTCTGCCCTAGCACCGATTCAGCATGGAATCCCACCAGATGTGCCTGGTGCCATGTGCAGCCATTAGATCTGCAAAACAGGTCCTTACCCCCTCACACACATGCTTATTATCCTGTACCAGGGTAGGCATTATGGGCATGCTAATTTTTTTTTATTTTTTTTTTTTTATCGGACTGTGGTTTCATGAGATTAGTTAAATTTACAATAAGTTTAAATTTACATTAAATTTCAGTGCTTGCAAACTACGGATAAAATATATTCTAGGAGAATGAACTAATGTTTAAGTTTCAATCAGCGGAACCCAGACATTTAGACATGCTCAACTAAAACGCTTCTAGTCCTTACCAGCTCTACCAGGGAATAAACAACCTTTGCTGTAGGATCAGGATACAAAAGATTGGAAAATACTGGGATGAAATAATTTTCATCAAGAAAAAAGGAAACTACGAACAGAGACTGTCTGCATCCAAGTGATCTGTCGATAAAAGGTCATTTTGGTAAAACCCACGGTTTGAGCACTTGCATCTGCCTCAGTCCAGCTCATCTTCATTAAAGTCAGTGAGGCTTCTCATGAGCAGATCACAGCATCTATTTAAAGCCCCTTGAAAACAGCTGGGGACAGCTCTGTGGAGCATTCAAAGCATCAGCTGATGGTGTTCTTGGAACAGAGAAGATTCGTTCAACCTTTGGTTGATAAATCATACTTCCATGGAAAAACTTTATCAGCCTTTATGATACATTCTTATATTGACATATGGCTGTATTTGTTGAAACGGTTTTCCTTCTATTTTTCAAGATAATACACAGAATCCAACAAATTGCTTCCTATCATATATTTGTCCTTGATGTGAGTTCTAGGATGGCATTAGGAAACACGGAACGTTGCACTGAGATAATTAAATGTCTTAATATATTTTTAATATGCTATGTATCCATTTGTTATATAATTTGAATTACTATCAACATAGTATCATCCCATTACTCAGCAAGGGAGCTGTAGGGAACATATGAACAGATTACTGATTTTTATTATGGCATTTCTGCTATCTGGCATAATTATTCACAAAAATACTTACTACAGAAGACAAGCAAATGGATTCATTTCAGTCAGAACAGGGAGAAACTAGAGAAAACATTTCTCTAGTAATACATTAAAACACATATATATTAACACAAGCCTTTGAAGAACTGGCACTGCATACATACAGTGAATTTCCAAAAATTAATCGATGGCAGAGGGACATGATGGAAATTTTATTGTTGTAAGGTTTGGAGAACTTCAGTTTTGATCCAGTTTAGCCTCTATTGATTAAAGTATAAAACTAGTTGTGTTTCAACTCTTTGCGTGCAAAGTATGATCAAAATTTTGCCTCTGCCAGGGCTCTGCCACCCTCACAGGAAAGAAGTTCCTCCTCATCTTGAGATGGAACTACTTATGGTCAAGTTTATGCCTGTTACATTTTGTCCTGTCCCTGGGCACCACTGAAAAAAGACTGGCCCCATCCTCCTGACACCCACCCTTGAAGTATTTACAGGCGTTGATCAGATTCCCCCTCAGCCTTCTCTTCTCCAGACTAAAAAGACCCAAGTCCCTCAGCCTTTCCTCATCAGAGAGATGCTCCAGGCCCCTCATCATCTTTGTAGCCCTCTGCTGTCCCCTCTCCAGCAGTTCCCCGTCCTTCTTGAACTGGGGAGCCCAGAACTGGTCCCAGTGCTCCAGATGGGGCCTCCCCAGGGCAGAGCAGAGGGGCAGGATGACCTCCCTCCACCTGCTGGTCACACTCTTCCTGATGCACCCCAGGATGCCATTGGCACATTGCTGGCTCATGGGCATCCTGTTGTCCACTAGTGATAATGTAAGTGATAACAGGGATCCAGCCTGCAGTTAGATTCAGGCAAGATCTGGCAGGAGTTTGGGTTGAATTTAGGACTCAGGCGTCAAAAAGTATCATGCTTTCTAGTCAGAAATGGTTTTTGAATTGCATTTCGGACCTTCAGCTCAAAAATGTATTTGCAACAGCACTGAGCACTGCCTTTGTGTTCTCTGTGTCTCCTCAATGAAGACATTTAGCAAGACTGTTATGAAGATAATCGACATGATTTTCAAAACCACAAAGGGGACAGGGAAAGGAGCGTTCTTTCCATCGTACAAAAGGGAAAGGGAATTTCTAAAGGATTCTCTGTGCTGGAGGATGAAATGGTAAAAGCTTTGCAAGGAGATTTTGGGGGGAGGAAAAGATGCTTGGGCCTTCATAAAGCTAGGATATTTGTGACATGTCCCAGCGGAAGCTGAAAGAAGAAGTCAGAGTAGACTCATGTAGAATTTCTTGTCCTCTGACTCCACACCTACAACAAACCCCTGCAGAGCATTCATGGCTCACTGTGGGATCCTATCCATTTATTTCACAGCTAAGAAAATAGCTTGGAGCAAAATAACTTGGAGAATAAATTGCAAGCCTCAAGGCATGCTTAGAGATCTTAAATTAGCAAAACCGAATTTAAATATAGCTCCAGATATGGAGCACGCAGCTGGCTCATCCTGCTAGCTGGCATGGGAGCAACTCCACTCAGACAAATGAGGTAAGACCACCTCATATAAGGCAGCAAGCAGAAGTGATCTACCACCCCATTCTCCCGTGCCCAACCACAAAATTACATCAATGGTTGTCTTAGTGAAAAACATCTGTTAAAATTCACAGTAACATTCACCAAAATATTCAGGATAGATACTCTATTCTCTTGAAAAAATCTGATCTTCATTCTCGCCATAAAGTATTTTGTTAGTCAGACATTTTGTTGGGAGTAGGAATGCCTGTGATAACAACTAAATTTAAGAACTTAGAAGATTTTTGGTACAGGAAGAACCCAGTCTAATTCTCCTCCAGAGAGTCCAGCACTTTGGATAGAATTAAATTTAAAAATTGATGGGCAGAAGAAAGATACAGATCAGGGACCTACAGCCTTTCCTAAGATAAGTGTTTACTTATTCATCGGCGAGCTTTCCAATTTAATGAAGAATTATATCCTCAAGTTCATCTTGTTCACATGGAACTACAGAAAAATAGAAGTGGAAGGCACTTTCAGAGACAGCAGCATCCGTCTCCCTGCTCTGTAGTACAAGCAGAGACAAAAGTGACAAAAATTGAGTACCCTTTTCTTGAAATTGCCATCTGCTGAAAACCTTCAAGCAGTGTCCCTTGGATACAGGGGCAGGGAGGAGAGGGAAGTGGGAGACTCATGAAAAGGTGTCAAGAAGACCACAACACAGTGAGCAGCAGCTCTTTTTCACCTGGAAGTGAGAAGGGGTGGTGAGCACGGGCTGTGACCATTCATGGGAAGCAGAGAGCAGATAACTATCATTAAGCACGGGCACCTAGAAGTTCTGCCTGGGGAGGAACGAACATTTTCAATGCAAGACACGACATGGGAGAAAACGATCCAGAAGGAACTCACACTTCCAAAAAGCTGGAGGAGCGCTGGTTTTGGCTATCGCTTTTCCATTCAAATTGCCAGCCATTCTTTTCCTCCTCATTGTGATACAAATCTCACTTGCTTTGCTTTAAACCATCTGCTTTTCATGCCATCCATGCCCCAGTCTTTCCTGATGAGCCTTCTCACTGCTGGGTACATTTTAATTGGTCTTCATGTCTCTTGAACCATGGATATGCAGTACGGCCTTGTAGCCGCTTTTCCGTATGACTGTCTATTAGTTTCAGTGAGAATAAATGTTCTTGGATGGGTTGTATGAGCATGTAATGAAACAATTTCAAAACATACAAGACATTTACTACTTTTCTCCCACTCACAAAGCATATTACCTTGTCCTAGGAGGTTACAGCAGTCTGATGTGATTTATTCTTGAAAAATCATTTTTCCTTGTTATCTGCTAATTCTCACCCTTATTTATTCCAGAATTTTTGAGAGATAGAAAGTTACTTGAACAGAACCAAAACTCCAGCTCTCCTTTTTCCTTTTTCTTAAGGATTACTACACCTGGACTTTTCCACCCTTTCACAAGCTTACCCATCATCCAGAGTTTTTCAGATCACCACTCTGTCCTGAAATAGCCTTTCTCTGTTCTCAGGCTAGGGTAGCTCATCTCAGAACTGCTAAACCATTTGAAAATATCTTAAAGAAACTAACCTGAGCACCTAAATTTTCATCCAAAGTCTAGCCTGGTTTTGTATCCTTTTAGCCTCATATTATTTATATAACTTAACTGTTTATGATTAGTCTTTCAAAAAGATATTAACCACTTTATATTTCTTTCCTTCATCCATTAATATCATTCACCCATTGTTAAATAGCTGGCAAATATTTTGTCTTCCTCTTAAGACTTAACATACTTTTAAAATGAAATATTGTTAGCTTTTCTTAGCCTTTCTCTTTTCACATACCCTGTCACATCCTTTCAGTTTTCTTTTGTACTCAACAATTCTTTATCTTTCAAATGCATCCTTCAAATCTGATGTTGTTTTGGCTTTATCTACACTTCCAGTTTTTTCTGTGACGCCACTGCAGAGTTATCAGTATAATTAGCTCAGTCTTCTAGAACCTTTCCAGTGCTCCTCTCATTGGGACAGGTGGCATTCTGCATCCATTGAAGCTATTTATTTTGCACAGCACTGAAGAAAACTTTATTGTATCTCAACCCAAATTGACTACTGATGTCAATAACAATGCTTTATGTAAATATGAGATAAGAGCTCATTTCAGTAAACATATCCTTTCTTACAATTCACTGTTAAATTTTAAACTTTTCATGTATCAGGAAAGTGCATGAAAAACTGATCCTCAAGAACAAATTGAAGGAAAATTGAATTTTATGCTAGTTCGGTGGTAACAGTAGAATTTCTTCATACAGCTCTAGCACTTTCAGGTAATTTCTGTGTTTTAGAAAAATATGTTAATGTACAAGATTTGATATTCACTTTTTATTCATGGAGAAACTCAGCTTGAATGACAACACAAGTGTTAGAATGGTGACTGAAGCACAAAGAGTGTTTTATTCATAGAATCCCTAAATTATTTGACGGTAGTGCTAACAAGATCTAATTTTTAAAAATTTTTTTTTGGTGCAGACTTTTGTGAAATTACCATTTTACTGTGGCTAAAACTGTAAAATCTTGGATTAGGATTCTGGTCATAAAGATCCATTTTTGTAAAGGACTGTGAAAATTCTGCTATCACCAGCTGATGTACTCTGATAAAGTATGAAAACTCTCGACAGTTAGTTTTGCTCAGAGCACTGTGGATATGTTCAATATATGCTTTTATAAGACTAAAAACAAACAAACAAACAAAGCCAAAAAAGGAAGAAGTTTCTAAATATTCCTAAATAGTCCTCAGTGTATTTATTTACATTCCAGGGTGGCATGTGTGACTGTGGGATGGGTGCTGTATCGTTTTCTGTTTTCTCTTAATAGCAAAAAAACCCACCCCAAATAAAAGAATATCCTTCTTGGACCACCATCAAGGCGTGGGAAGAAAAACTTGAGAAATATAGAGTTATTTTTCTTCAGAGATGCTCAAGCTACATTACAGCGGGTCATAATTAAATCAGCAGAGAGTGATATCTCTGGAACACCCGTTGTAAGTCAGACTGGTATTAATCATCTCCAAGGTGATCCCAGTTACTATGGGAACTATGATATTTGTTTGTGTTCTTAGCACTGGCTGGTCGGCCAAGTTTGTCAGCCTCCTCATAGTAATCCAGCAGATTAGAAATGTTAAGTCTCCGTCATGAATTTTTCATTACTGCTGTCAGTATGAATCTGTCCTTTACAGAAAAAAATTACTAATTAATAAATCCTGCTCCGCGTTCAAATGGGAAAGGTTGTCTGTGCTAAACCTGCCCTTTTGTAACCAAGCTGTTTAAACCCTTTTGGATTTTGTCAAGCAAAGAAAGCATCCTTTTTTTACTCACTAAGCTCTTCTTTCAAAAATGTGTAAACTCCCTGCCATTCCTTTTTTCCCTGTGACTTTCAGAAATATTTATTGAAGAAAGATGGATCATCCTGAAGGGAGGCTTGACTCAGATAGACCGTTCCCTCTCATTTAATTAATTTCTGTTCTCCAGCTGCTCCAGAGAATTTCTCTGCTTAATGAAAGAGTGTCCGAAGGTACAAGTGAACACTTGGACCAGCTCTAGCACCCTTGTCCTCTCCTGGAGCTGAGTGGGACCTGGCTCTGCCCTCTCTGCCCCACTGTGGGAGGCACAGCCTGTCCTGCACCCCACACAGGTCCCCACCACCGTGGTTACCCAACAGGGACAGTCCCCAGCAGCACTCCAGGTGATTCTGCTGACTCCAGGGGGCTTCATCAAGCCTCAACTATGGAGAAAGTACCTAAGATTCGCTAGAACTCACCAAACGCCGTGCAGAACAGCAAAGGACTTGAGCTGACTGTCCCAGGAGCAGGCAAGGGAGAAAGAGAGGAGAAACATTCTAAAATTTCCAGTAACCCCCAGAAGTTATTTATCATCCTGGAAAAAAACCCCTTATGATCCTTAACTGTGTACTAAAAAGATATCGCACAAAAATCTGGATGAATTATTGAAAATGTAATTGGAGGAGGGGAAGGGAAAGCAGAGAGCTAGCTAGAGAGCATCTCATTTTCCTGCTTCAGTGGCTATCTCTCCTCTGTGTAGCTGCCATGCTTTGCTTCCCTTTGTATTTTGACAGGAGGGAAACAGGCAGCCCTTATAAAGTCAGTTCCACTTGAATCATGCAGAAAATCTGATCTTGCTTCACTATGAAGTGACACAAACTCTCAAAGAGACCTTTATTGTGATGGTGAGGTATGGAGGCATCACAGCACCTGGTGTTCCGACACTTCTCTTTTTTCTACAAAGACATGCTCATCCTGAAGAAGTTGCAACCACCCTGCCCCATCTTTTTTTTCTATTCTTTCCTTTTTTTTTCCTTTAAAGCGTCTGTTCCAACACCTCTATCTAAACCCTATTCAAGCCTTTCATTTGACCTTAGCCAGGAACAGGAGAAGTTCAAGAGGATCCCTATGAAGACTTTTTGCTGGAACGGGCCTTTAGTGATAATACTGGAGAGGAGTCCCCACCTCTAACAGGGTGGCAAAAGAAATAAGAGACCAACACACAGGAGCTGGGGAGGGGAAGCCAGGAGACAGGGTCTGGGCTGCTCTACAGGAGAGCTCGTCTAGGCAAAGTGGAAATTTTCACCTGAATTCTGCTCCTGATGTTTTATTTCAGCCAAACAAGTTCATTGGCAGAATTAATCCGTGCCAAGGAATTAAAATGGAATTAATTAAAATGGAATCTCTATTTTGACAGTGCTGTTCTACTAAAACATTACCTGCACACAAGACATGAGAGTGCTAAGGAAGAGTCACCCAAGTGTTTAGAGCCAGCTGAAAGAAAATTTTGAAATCTGAACATTTGAAAACCTGTACTAGCAGGTTAACCTGTATTATCCTGAAATAACAACAGAGGAATCCCGGAAATATGGTGTTAGAAAGCACAGATGATTTATGTTATGCTAACAACTGCTCAAAGTATGACTCTACTCCACTATGCACTTCAAATACAACAATGTAGAACCCTTATCACAAGTGTTGGATAAAACATAATTTAAATGGATATATTCAGTAAGAATGAAGACAAAGAATTTCATTCAAAAATGAGACCCAAAAACAAATCTATAAAAATATTCTTGTGAAAACTTGAGAATATTTTTATCATTACTCTGTAGAAATAATCAAATAGAAATTAAAAAGGAGAAGTTTTCACCCAGAATAAACTTTTCAAGTTCTTAACAAAAGATACATTTTTCAAAGCACCAGGTATTGAAAATTTAACACAAACGTCTCTCCATTCTGCCATGCCTTTCTGAATATTTTAACACTGAAATATGTGAAGTGACATTCAGTAAGCATCACTGAAAATGTTTACATCAACTTTGTAGCACCACAGAAAAACTAAAATTATTTACAATTTTGGAGACCCAGGAAAAATAACTGGTGAACTGATTGGCAAAAATATTGGTGACTGAAAAGTTTACATGATTTGAAAAGCCAATAACCACTATCAGAGTTCTGAGAATATTGTTTCTTTGCATAACACAGAGAACTGAAATAAATTATCATCAAAACTGTAGATCTGCTACCAGGATTAGACAATGTTATGGAGTTTCTAAGTAGATAATTTACACTTCTCAAATTATGGAGTTTGTTCTTTACTTCCATGAAATATTCATCAGGAAGATTATTTTATATTGTGAAAAAATCACAACTTTTTTTTTTTCTTTTCCATTAAAATTAAATTTTATCAAAGCAAGTTTGATTTCATTTGCCTTGTTCCTTGGAGAAGGAGCTTTTCAAAGATGAAAAAAGCGATGGCCACACAGGCAGGCACCTGATCCAAGGCTCCTGACCTCCTCCCATCGCTAATCTAACTTTCTGGCATGCTGCACCTCACTTTAGATGTAATAAATTAGAACTTTTGACATTCTTAATTTGAAAAGGCAGGGCATCCTCATAGTCCCAATTCACTCAACTTTGTGCTACCAACAGCTCAGCCCTGAAACAGCACGTACCAAAGAAATGCCAAAGGTTTATACCACTGTGTTCTCAACATCAGTATCCAGCCCAGCTGGAGGTACCTTAGATACAGACACGTCAGTCATGAAGATGTGATCAAGCTAGAATTAATTAAGATCCTCAGTCACACAGAGCATGCCATAAATCAAAGCAAAAGTTCTCAAAAGAGAAACAAACTCCTTTTCAAGTTTCTCTGAGTGGATGCTACACAATACGATTTAAGAATTTGGGTTATTCTCTGCTCAGCCTACCATATTTTATGCATGTGTTCAGTAAAATACTCACAGAGATTCAAAACTCATTTAAGAGGATATCCTTCCTCATCAAAAATGAAGGAGCACATTACATGAATAACGATGAGACTGAAATTAGCCCTCGTTCCTTAGAGGAACACAAGTTCTGTCTAGTTTAGAGGTAGCTATGGAAGAAACCAGGCAGTCCTGGTGTCACATCTGGTTGGTTTTTTTTTTTAAATTGATGCTGTCCACAGGCTATGACCACACTCTGTGCATCACTCATGCAAGGCACCCTCACAAGAAACACACTTTTCCTGGAGCTTCTCCAGGGAAAGAAGCTGCCGTGGAGGGGATGACGGCTAAGCCGCTTAATCCTTTCATAATGAATTTAGCCCTCGCGAAAAGGATCAGATGAAAGGGTCTTCAGAACTGTCTACCCGCATGATAGGTATGGCCAAACTTCCCCGCAGGGATCTGGCAGCGTTCCTTGCTTCTCTCTTTAAAAACAGAGCAGTTCAGCCTTTACATCCAGCCACACTTTCTTTCCTCTGCCATCTACAGGGGCAGTCAGCCTCCGAGCCTGCAGCCCATGTAGGGGACACCACAGCTTCCAGTAGTGCATCAATAGCAAAACCAGGACTGTGTGATACCTATGAAATTTAGAACAGACATTTGAAATCTGTTCTGACGGCTAATGCAGCGATACCAGGCAAATATTTGTAGAAAAACCTAGGTTTTGGTTGCGTAAATGCCTAAATGTTTGGGAGTTGTTCTTCATAAATGCCAGTATCTCCACATAAAAAAAAAAGCCTGTATATAAATAATATTATTCAGTATTTACTTTTCATTGCTCTTCTGTTTAAAAAGCTTCTGTCAGCTAGGCAGACAACAAAGGAAATATTATGAAATGTAAGGCTGCAGTTTCCAAAGGCATCTCAGCAGTTAACTGTTCCACTGACACAGGAATTCACAAACTCTCTGGAGCTCCATTAAGAACGCCAGCTTGGATGAGCATTCAAATACCTCAGCAATTGTATAACAACCAGAGATGTAAAGAAAAATCAGGTTGCAAAAACACTTTTGGGTCTAAACACGAAGGTACAAACAGAATTTAATTGGGACTAGCCTACTTTTGGATCAGTAGTGCCTAACCAAGAGGGTATCTGCCGTCCATAAGTTTGAATATTCATCTGGGTATTTCTTTTCCAAGTCAGTATTTTACAATAAAAAGCAAATTTTATGAAACAGCTAATATACCTTATTGCAGGAAGCAGATTTTCAAGACAAAAGCTGAAAACTTTGGAAAAGAAAGTGGAGTATTATTTAAATCCCATCAGGAAGCCGGTAGTAAGTGTGTGTTTGAGCACGGGGCTTTTGGTGGGAGGGGAAGGGGAAATTATGCTTTAGCATAGCTGTTCGTGACAGAAAATTCACATAAGATTTGCTTTTCCTATTGTATTTTTATCACCCAAGAACTGAAAAGATAAATGGATATGTCAGCTCCCTAAGTGGAACTGTGCTGAAAAAGTATCAAATGGAAAATTAACCCCACATAAGCAACATGCTAGAAATGAAAATAAGAGCATTGGTTATTCTGCACATGCAGTAAGACGGCTCAGATATCAGTCTTTTCATTTTGATTTTTCTCCTCCATGGGAATGCATCATTCTCAGCAAAGGCTAGTGTTATTAGGGCTACAAAGATGATGAGGGGCCTGGAGCATCTCTCTGATGAGGAAAGGCTGAGGGACTTGGGTCTTTTTAGTCTGGAGAAGAGAAGGCTGAGGGGGGATCTGATCAACACCTATAAATACTTCAAGGGTGGGTGTCAGGAGGATGGGGCCAGGCTTTTTTCAGTGGTGCCCAGGGACAGGACAAGAGGAAATGGGCACAAACTTGAACATAAGAAGTTCCATCTAAAGATGAGGAGGAACTTTTATGATGTGAGGGTGGCAGAGCCCTGGCAGAGGCTGCCCGGAGAGGTGGTGGAGTCTCCATCTCTGGAGACATTCCAAACCCACCTGGACACGTTCCTGTGGGACCTGTTCTGGGTGGACCTGCTTTGGCAGGCCAGTTGGACTAGATGATCTCCAGAGGTCCCTTCCAACCCCATGTGATTCTGTTGCATCACAACGAATGTCAATTTGAGGAAGCAGAGAAATTGAAGTGAAGACAGGCTGGTGACTTCCACTGGTGGTTCCAACCCCTGCCACATGGTACTCAC
The DNA here is from genome assembly GCA_033628505.1 of Tringa tobata. Lineage (NCBI taxonomy): Eukaryota > Metazoa > Chordata > Aves > Charadriiformes > Scolopacidae > Tringa > Tringa tobata. Next base: position 203,152 of record JAHREE010000237.1, read on the forward strand.
CCCAGGACGTGCCCAACAGGCAGATTTCAACCTGTGAAGTGCTTCTGCAGGCAAACAGGTCGTGTTTTAACATCAGCATGTTTAAAGACACATTGGACCTTAGCCAAATATGAGGTCGTGTCTATCTCCCTCGCCCTTGTCTTTTGGAAGGAGAAGAGGCTGGGCAAGATTTCTCATGGAGAGTCTTACCTTCCAGGACTAATTTTCAGAACAGCAGTACGCTGCTGTTTGAGGAAAGAACCAAAAATTTCAGTCAAATAAATTAAAATTATCACAATTAATTTTATTATTGAATGTAATATATTGGTTTAAGGCCAATATTGGCATTATGTGTACTGGCTTATAACTTAAGGTTGTATCCTAATAATCAGTCATATATAGCTAGCTTAATTTTGTATATTTTTTCAGTAAAGCTGTAACCAGCTGTAGCAATGGAAGAAGCAATGTCATAGCTGAAGAAGTCCACCTCCGCTGTCACTGTAGCAGTGAGGTCACTCTAAATCCTAGTTAAAAATATAGACTTATTACCTATATACATTATGCCATTACACTTAGAGATGGATAAAGCCAATGTGATATTACTGCTGGGTGGACACAATTCTTGCTCCAGTGCTCCTTAACGATTAGACAGACTATCATGTACCCTCTGACTTCTAATAAGTTTTAAATTCCCCCACTGCCTAATTAGGGAGAGTAATTCCCCAGGGTTCCCTTCCCTGCCACCAGAGAGAAACAGGCTCCTCCAGAAGGTTATTGGGTTTTTAAATATGCTGGATCACCTGCTGTAGAGATTCTTTTATTTAATAAATGCAAAGAAGGCATTGGGCAACTTAACCTCACTTTCAAGTACGGCTGATAGGTGGGTATATGTTTACATGGAAAGGAAAAGATTTCCAGTTCCTTTGCCCAACTAATAAGTTGCAATAGTTTTGTATGCCAGTATCTGCTAACGAACTTCTGCAGCTGTCAGTAGGAGCTACTGATTCAAGAGGAAATGACAAACTCGTGAGTGTTCGTCAAGAAAAGTAGCCTTCAAAGCTGTCGTTCCTAACCCCTGTGGATCATTCGTGAAATGATGGACAGAATTATTGGTCAGCTGGGATCCAAGTCTTATTTTCATTGTAATATAATTTATCCCCACATTTCAGGACTCTTATGACAGAGCAATGTCCAGGAACATTTGAACAAATAAAAGTCAGACTGAATGCTGCTAATAAGGGATCATTGTCAGAGCGATAACAATGCAGTAATGGCACAGATCATCCAGAGAAATGAGTAACGAAATGGCTCGCTATTTCTTTTAATTGCTTTTCCTTTTACTGAAAGATTGAGGCTCTGCTTTCCAACCAAATCTTTACACAAGTAATTAGTGGGTGCAAACTTCTGTCAGAAGTGAATATTTTTCCATAGTCCTCAAACCAACAAGAACATTAGGTCTGGCATTTCTAATTACAACTCTAATTATATGCAATCTTTTTTGCCCAAAACAGCAAGAAACAGTTCCTACTGCTTAATGGGAGTACAGCTTTCACCAGACAACATTCTGGTGCAGAATTCATCTATGTAAAAGTCAATTGCTGCATTTTACCCACTGCCAACTGTTACCCACACATAGCTTGAGTGGCAAAACCCATCTAGGGGCGCACGATCCTTCCAGCTTTCCTTAAAATTTTGCCTCAGCGTGATGCTTTTCTCTTCNGGATGCCCAAAGATGGAATAGCTTGCCCAGGAGGGGGAGCCGGGGAGGTACCTCATGGTGCACATTTTATTTTGCCTCCTTTATCTACCTGAAGAAATATATAGCCCTACAGGGCAGGAAGACGTTGGCAAACTCTGTCATAACTGGGGTTTCCTCCATTTTTTTTTCTTTTTCTTGAATCAGATGTAAAAGAAACTGTGAGTTCACAGGAGTAAAAGAAAAAAAAAAATAAAATCTGCCTTTGGGAAATTCCAAACAGCTGGCCAGGAAAAAAACCCATCTTCCCAGCACAGTAGACTCCATAGCTGCTAGTAAAGGTGGGGGACAACTTTATGCTCTCCCCGCACAGTGTTTGGATGTATGTGAACTGCATCAAGCTCAGGATACCTCTGACATGAGCATAAGACCATACCCTTGCTGAGGTGGTTGCACCAGCCTGTAACATTAGTCAGGTTGAGACCAAACAAATTCTTGCCAAGGAGTGTTGCTAATCCTGCTTTTACACAGGCATCCCAGATAGGAACCAGAGGAAGTCTTCCCACCTGCTCGTGCAGAGCTCATGCCGAAATTCTGGAGCACAGTTTAAATAGCAAAATTTAACCAAGATCTTAAGGACATGGACCTGTTGGAGTGAGTTCAGCAGGGGGCCATGAAAATGCTCTGAGGGCTGGAGAACCTCTGCTATGAAGACAGGATGAGAGAGTTGGGGTTGTTCAGCCTGGAGAAGAGAAGGCTCCGGGGAGACCTTATAATGGCCTTCCAGTACCTGTAGGAGAGATGGGGAGGGACTCTTGATCAGGGAGGGGAGCCATAGGACAAGGGGTAATGGTTTCAAACTAAAAGAGGGGAGATTTAGATGAGATGTCAGGAAGAAAGTCCTTGCTGTGAGGGTGGTGAGACCCTGGCCCAGGTTGCCCAGAGAAGCTGTGGCTGCCCCATCCCTGGAGGGGTTCAAGGCCAGGCTGGATGGGGCTTGGAGCAACCTGGTCTGGTGGGAGGTGTCCCTGCCCAGGGCA
>JAHREE010000237.1:209503-252093 GCA_033628505.1 Tringa tobata
GGCACAAACTTGAACATAAGAAGTTCCACCTAAAGAAGAGTAGGAACTTCTTTGCTGTGAGGGTGGCAGAGCCCTGGAGGAGGCTGCCCAGAGAGGTGGTGGAGTCTCCTTCTCTGGAGACATTCCAAATCTACCTGGACACGTTCCTGTGGGACCTACTCTGGGGGGCCCTGCTCTGGCAGAGGGCTGACTAGATGATCTCCAGACATCCCTTCCAACCCCTACCATTCTGTCATTTCCTGTACACAACTTTCAGGCAAACCACACCCTGATTATTTGCAAAAATATCAGGTATTCTTTCCTCAAAGCCCATTTCTTGGTGTCCAAAGCATAGATGCAGTCATCATTGGTGTGTATTAATGACCTTCTGGGATATAATAGCCAGGAGGAGGGCTATCTGCTTCCCCCCCTCCCACCCCCCAATTGCCTGTTTTGTCTCTTGAGGGATCAAGAGACCTATCTCTAAGTAGAAAAAAAAAAATGTGGACCTTTTCTGTGGTCAGTTGTTCTGTTCATCTTCCTATTACTTCTGTCCTTTCTGGCAGTTTTCCCTCGGTTTTCCTTGGAACTCTCCCCACACAATAAGCTCCTCTTTCCTCAGCTGGCTGCCACAGTACTTTGTGGCCAGCTCTGATTGTCACCTGTGATGGCATTTATAGAAACATGTGCACTGAACTAGGCAAATATTAAAAATATTCCCAATAACATCAGTTCTTGCTTTTATGAGCATTCACAGTAATACAGCTCTGTGAACTCAACAGAAACTGTTCTGTTTATCTCTGAAGCCCCATTTCTTCTTTTGATCAATCCTCTAAGAGCAAAATGGTCTTATATTTGGGATTCTACAAAGAGCTCTTTAATGGGGACTATGTTGTTCTTCACCATGCAATGTCTTTGGTGGCACCTTCGGGCTAAGTAAATCTGTGATGTCACTGTTGAGAGGTGCAGGCTATGAGGGATAAGCAGAGATCCTGCAATAGAGGTAGAATGATGTATAAAAAAAAAAAAAATAGCTTAGCCATTCTTTGCAACAGAAATGCCACAGCCCTGGTTTTCCTCCATTCCTTTAAGTACCCAGTAAATCCTTTCTCCCTGTGAGCATCTAAAGATGCTGCTCTGCCTACTGAAAACAGCCAGAGTTTGAAAAGGATGGACAAAGTCAGGGGTAAAAATCAGTTAATTTAAGGGTAGAAATTGGAATGGCAAGTGGCTGAAGCAGGAAGGATTGAGACAGTCTGCTGGGTAAAATGATTCCCTCTCATTTTCCTATCTGTTAAACCCAGCATTCACCGTGACAAGAAACACAGAGCGGTGACAGGGCTAAGAGAAAAAGCAATATAAACCTCGATTGAGAATTGGATTTTTGTTACAATAATGAGTTAAATTTCTGCTGTATCCAACCACATACATGCTGTGAATGTTCATATACTTTCCAATATGTTATTTATGTTCCTTGGAGAAAGCAAATGCTGTTTTCTTTTTAGATAACATTACAGCAGTTATATATGTCCTTTGTCAGTATTACTTGTGTAGGAGAAAAAACAGATGGTTCCTTCATACTGAAAAAGGCAAATACTACATTCTGAGCTTTAGGATGATGCCCGCAGGCTTGAATAACGGAAGAATCCTGAAGGAAATTATTGTAAGTTGAACTATGCTGACTCAACGAGAGCAACAAGCTTAACTGGAACCTCAATGATAATTTCAGGCTCTGGATCCCACTAGTCCTGTTGGTGATTGCTTTTTCTGATACCTTTTGGCTTTCCCCATGTTATTAGCTAGAAGTCCAGTAACTGACATTTTCATCAATTCCACTTGACGCCAAACGTCATTTTAAAATAGGTGAGTCATTTGTAGTGTCAGCTACTGGATTTGCAGGAGGTTCAGCTCACTGCATGAAACCCTGTACCCAGTACTGATGCAAGATATTTATTATCCAAAAAACTGGTCTTGAATAGAAGCTTCTTTCACCTTGGAAAAGTTCCTAATGTACCTAGTATTCCTAAGATAATGAAATGTTATTACCCCTTACAGTTTAACAGCATATATGAAATAACTAAGGGGTCTTCAATGTGTTTTAGAGTCTTTCTTATCACAGTTATGTTATTGCTAATTTTAGCTATTACGTCTATTCCTACTATTAGAGAGGCAATAAAAATAAAACTTCAGTTGCCTTTATGTTCTAGAGATACTTTATTTTAAATAAAGCAGATGCCTATTGATGAACAAATATGGAGAAGCCTGTAGTTTTATAGAAAGGTGCTGCCATTCTAACTCTTCTGACCAGCTCTAAAAGTCTAAAAAGAAATATATTTCAGGCAGGTGTACGCAGCAAATAGTTGGCCAGGACATGGGTTCTTCAACAGGTTCTCTTCTATAAATAGAAAAAGGAGAAAATCCTTATTTCAAACTTGTCCATATAATTTATCCCCTCTCTAAAGTGGGATGCATCTAATTCTGTCACCTGGTGCTATTTACATCTTTCCACTGTACCCAATCTATTCAGAGTTCGTTCAGGACTGTGGAATTTGATGAGGGGTGAGTGTCTTTCAGAATCATTTTCACTCAGTTTCTACAGGTTCTGTAACAGAGCTTCACCACAAAGAAGGTGGTTTTGAAAGTCGTTTAATTTTTATTCCCATATGATATCATTTGCTTCTACACCCTTGAAAAAGTACGACAAAGGCTACAGTAGCTTGAGGGGGGAAAAAAAGAAAAAAAAGCAATGAAAACATGGCCATGTTTGTCCTCCAACTGTCTATGACTTTAAATGACTTACACCTTCCATTTTTATGCCAGCAGACACTGTTACTCACTCAGGAAGAAATCCATCTATAGACAATAAAAGCAAAGCACTTCACTGGACCGGGCCCCGGGCTGCTTCGGAGGATATTCAGGTAAATGTTTTTGCAGGTTATAGCTGAGCTGAGCTTTCTGGACACCTAGAAATGATCCATCATCCTTCTCCTAGGACTCAACCTGGATGATCTTAAGTAGCTGCAGAGAACCTATCAACTTCAGCAGATTGAATTTCCCCTTTCAAGAAATCCTCTTCATATTTAGAACCTGGGCACAGGGAGATAACATGAATCATTTTGTCTCCCATCACATGGACTTGTTTATGCTGACTCTATATGAAATGCAAAAGCTTTCCTTGGATAGGTATCATGAAGAAATCTAATTAGAATAAAAGGTAGCTTTTTCTTTCTGTAGAAGCCAATTTGAAAATTAGCATGGACTGGTCATGATCTGTGTGTGTGTTTGCCACAGGCAGTCATGCATTGCTTACCCTGGCACCTGTGCTGAAAGGAATTTTAACCATTGAAATTTTCAAAAGCAAACCTGAATAATATCCTTGCAAATAGGGTTAGCTATGATTAATTAATAATTGTCTAGTTCAGTGAAAAGCAGTCTTTCTTTCCCCAAGCCAAGTGTATAGCCATAACACAGGCCAGTATACTGTACGACACGGAGTTTTGCAAGCCATTGACTTGCCCTGCTTTGGGTGAAACTCATACCTCGTCCTGACCTGGTGCTTCTCATCTGCAGATCACCTTTGAAAGCAAGGACTACACCTGAAGATTCTGTGGCTATTTCTTACACAAATTCCAATTTCTGTGTTGCATATCATTGTTTTATTACAATATGGGTGCCTTTAAATGCCTTTCAAGCTGCCAAAGCCTAAATAAGTTGGCAAAGAGTGGCATCAGCAATCTGAAAATACAGAGTTTCTTTAGTGTGATACGCATTCCTGAGGTCAGGGAAGAAGAGAAACTAGAAAGAATGAGCAATTCCATGGAATTTTCTGTTTATGTCAATAAGTATTAACTCTGAAAGGAGTCCCAGCCCCAGACCTTCTCAAGAACCTGCCTCAAAGAGCCTGCAAATGTGTCCTGTAGAGTCCAGTAGCCTTTACTGGTTTTGAGTCAGCACAAAAGTTTCAGCTCCGGGATGTCAAAAGGGAAGAGTGATGACTTCTCCCACAGGGAACGTGGAAACATGTATCTTAATAATGCTTTATACCACATATTGAGGAGGTCATTCCTTATTAAGGTTTTTTTTGTTAATAGTGCGTGATAACAACCTAAGTGTGTTTGCAATGGACTACCCAAGGCTGCTGCCAGCAACAGATCTGATTCAATGCACTAACCTTTTTTTTTTCCTGGAGCTCTCTAACAATGATAAAATTGGAGCCATCACCTTGTTTTTTTACAAATCAGAGACTTTGACAACACAGTAGTCTGAATCCTTCAAGACTCAATGTGGTGATATATTACCCTCCATCCTCCCAGACTGTGACTTGGGATTCTAGCCTCCTTTTTTCAGCTCTTTAATCTCATTTATAATTCTCCCATTTTTCTAAGTCTTTGCTTTAATGACTGATATTGCACTTAACCTCCACTGAGGTAGAAATGGACAAAGGCAGCCCAGTGTTTTGGACACAGGCCACTTCCACTCTCCCCACCCACTTTGCACCCTGCTGTTTATCCCTGCTGAGCAACAAAAGCAGAACCCTCTGAAGTAGCAAGCCCTGGAGTATGTCAGCTTCCAGATCCAATAAAAAAAATATTGTGTGTATACACACGTGTGTCTGTGTGTAAAATTCATATGCATATATGATCTAACACATGATTAAAATGAAACCTGGTCTGGTGGGAGGTGTCCCTGCTCAGGGCAGGGGGGTGGGACTGGATGATCTTTAAGGTCCCTTCCAACTCTAACCATTCTATGATTCTATGAAATAATTAATTTTTAAAAAATAACCTTTCAATCTGTTCTGGAAATCAGTAAGACATAGAAGGGCTCATGGGTACTTTTTTTCCATCTGCCTTAGGTTTGGAAAGCTACTAATAACATCAACTAATTAAGATCTATAGGTCTCAGAGGAGAAAGTAGCTGACTATTAGAAACACACTGTCATTAAGAAGCCTCCGTGCCTACCTTTAGCAACAGAAGAGAAGCTGAATAAATGACTTGCCAATAAAACATGTCAAGTAAACTTTGTTCTCTTTTCAGGAATGGATTTTGATTTCTGCAAATGGTGTGCTCATTCACAGACAAATCACCAAGAGACTGGGTGCTTGACAGAAGACAGGAGCAAATACAGACAGAAAAATCATAAACAGGTTCTTAGAGTCACGGGAAGATCCCACCAGAATGGATATTAGGTCTATATGTGGATATTAGACCACAGGTGGTCTGTTATGTTTCTCTAGAAACCATTAGACACTAGTGACATCCAAAAATCACAATTCATCTGAGTCACTACAATACCATGAAAAGAGGGAGAGCTTTGCAATCAGCTGAAGAGCTGAATTGGCTCTTCCTCAGCACTTATGCAGGTAAGTTCTGAAGCAGCTCAGCTCCTGGAGCCACCTGAAAATTATTTGTTTGCTGCTGCTGGTCATTTGATGCAACAAGTTGTTGCTGAGTTTGTTTTCAGTTCCTGACCTGGTTGAGCACAGATGCTCAGAGGGTAGGATCATCCAGGAAAAGGTGGGAAGAAGGGAGTGGGAAGATGTCCCTTGTGTTGGCAGACAGGATTTTGTCATCTTACATTAACTGTGAGACCAGAGACTAAAGCATCACTGTAAAGGGATGTGGGTGTAAACATCAGAGGGTTCTTAATGACTTCCAGAAATGTCCTAACCTGTCCTACCTGCAAAAGAAAGATATGCAGAATAAAATAAAGTATTAAGGAAACGTGAGAAAACTTCACAAAACTGCCAGTTTAGTGAAGTTTGAGATGGCATCAATATTATAAGAATAAAAACGTTCATTCAAAAAGTCAGGGGACAAGAAACAAGTGTATTTTCTTCCTCGGAAGAACGACCAGGACTGTTTCCTGTGATAACAACCAAGAGTCCTCCATTTCAGTTCAGTTATAAGGCATAGAGATCTAGAAAGTATAGTTTAATGAGAATCTAATGTCTGTTTTATTAATTCCTAACCCCTCCTAATCTATTGTATTCACCTGACTCCTCTACACAAGAATCAAAGGGCACAGCTATTTAATTAAGTTATAAGTCTAATCCTCTTCCTAGTCCCCATAAAGAGATAATAAAGAACACTTGTTTGCTGGAGATAATACAATATGCTCACATGATATGTCAGAGTGCTTTCTGTCTGTTAAAATTATAATAATTCTCTACAGATGCAAGAGGAGTTTATCTACATTATACCCTCTGTGTGACAGTAGCTGATCTTCATTCTAAATTCACATATTTTTATTTGAATCCACTGAAACTCTTGAAAAAACAGTGACTGCAGTAAGAGAGTAATCACAACAAATTGGAGCAACATCCCTTCAAGCTGGAACAGAATATGCCTAAATTGATAATTATTTCTGAAAATTGCTAAGAAATGCACCCTGGAAAGAATTATGGTGATAATTTCTAAACTAACTGCACTTTCACAGAAAAGGAAGCCACATCTCAGCGAAGGCAGCTCAGTGAAAATATAGATTCAACAGACTAAAAAATGAAATTATGCGACTGTAGTAAGGAAACTAGAGAGGTTAATACAGAAAATATTATATTCCATTAAATCTATTCCATTAAGTCCGCATAATGTTATACTCTCATCTTGGAAACTCAATTTTGGTTCACTGTTTCAGAATTATATTGCGCAAATATTTAAGACCTCCAGACAGTGAAGATAAGTAAGTAGAAGGCATGGGAATATTCTTCCCTGGGACAACTGAATTAAAAAGCAGGAGTATATATTGGTCGTTGCTAACCAAGTTAAATATTGTCTTTATCTTGACTTTTTACCTTTGCCTTGTAGGAAACCTAATTTCCCAGAAAAAAAAAAAAAAAAAGTCTGTGGACAAATGGTGGCTGGGACAATGGAGCAGAGATGTCCCTAGAGAGAAGATGCACAGCTGTCTGCCTCAAACAACTGCTGCAGCAAACACCGACCGGCTGCTGTTAAGCCCTGCCAGTGCCGTAGACAAGATACTCCTGGAAACTCAAGTGCTCCTGAGCTGATCCAATTAACTTCAAACAAAAAGGATAAACTACAGTAGGATTCCAAGCAAAGCACTGGTTTCAGCTGAACTAATTTTGATAATTTCAGAAGAAACATAGTGAGTTACTGAAATCAGCCAGGCCAGAAGGCTGGTGATTTGACACTCGGGTCAGGCAGATGTTGGGTTTGTTTCTAAATTAACAGTACACAAACGTGTACCTCGACAGGAGGAAGCTTCTGGAGATAATTCAAGAATCAACTGGATTAACGGCAGTCTCACCAAATGAAACTAAAAAAGCTACAAGCAAGGAAACACGATGGGGAAAAATAGGCAAAGGAGCAGACAGTGAGCGTGGGAACACGCTGGCAAGCAAGAAGTGACAGATCCAGCTGCCTTCTAACCCATTTTAAAATTAAACAACTCCCCAAAAACACTAAAACTGACAGGCTCCTTCAGATTAAGCCTATACACTAAGTGAATACTTTGCCTCATTTTTTGCTACGTTAACTATATTAGAAGCAGGGGAAAGGTAAGGTGAGCAGCAGGAAAAAAGATCTGGAAACAGGAGTGTGGAAATGAGAAATAGAAAAGTGTGGAAAATGGAAGAAAAAGTGTGAAAATGGAAGCTGTGTAAATCCTCACCTGTGAGGAAGCTAAATTCAAGCCCTGAATGCTCTCACAGTGAGGAGGCACATAATCTCTGCTACAGTAGCCTGTAAAACTTGGCACATGAAACACATCATAGCAAGGAATTTCAGTAAATCTACTGAGCTGACAGAGAGGGAAGGCAGCGTGTATTAAAAAATAATAATCTTTTTAACTGTATTTATGAAATGCCAGAAAGGAGGAGTTATCTGTCCACTCTCAAGCCTGCCAGTATGATCCAGTACGGAAGGCTGAAAATGGGAAACAGGGTAAAACGCTGAGTAGATGGGCCAGAGACAGATCATACCACACTAAACCATTATCTCCTTTTGCAATAATAGCTTTCTAGACAAAATAGGCAGTAGATCTCGTCTGCTCTGACTGCAGCAATGCATTTGATACAGTAGCACACCTGAAAGTATTAGCCCAGCTGGAGAAGAGAACTGGGTGAAAAAGCATCAACTTAACCATCAAACGAGGAGTTGACAAATCAGGTTGGTAAGGGAGGTATAAGGCTTCAGGGATGTAATTAGTGGAGTTTTCCAAGGTTCTGACATGGAACTAATCTTAAAATTCTTAAATTTATCTTAAATTTAAGAATGAGGTACTTTTGGGCTGATGTAATTCTCAGAAGTCACTAATAGTGTGGCTGAACTAGCAGCTTTTTCCATCTCGGTAGTGTTCCTTTGAAACAAATCTCCAAGTTTGCTCTTTGACATGAAGTGACCCAAAACCATCTCATAGCACAGACTGGAGTCCTCTCAGAGGAAAATAAATGGGGAGATGTCATCCAGGAGCATAGACCATGTTCCAGTCACCAATGGATGTTCAGTCCAACCAGCTCAGGTGAGAGATACCCAAGTTAACCCTCTGAAATGCAACCAGTGTGGACTGACTGCCCGTACAGCCCAAGTAGAGAAGTATTATAATTATAAAAGAGATCAGAAGGAAACCAAATCGTCTTAATGGTCTGGAATGAAATGGGATTTAACATTAAAAGTGAAAAAAAATCTACATAGAGGCCAAAACACACACAGTATTGGCTGCAAAGTAGGAACTTACTCTGAGAACAAAAAGACCCAAAAGCTAAACTGGTTGTACAGTGAGTCACAGAATAAATCTGAGCAGCCAGTGTGATGAATTTCCTTACAAATATGAAAAACAAGCCCCCAGAAATATCATTATATTTACAATAGATATCAGGTTATTCCTGGAATATTTTTTTAATAGGAGAACAGCTGGCTGTTGCAATGAAATTAAAGTGCTGATAAGAATTCCAAACTGATATATTTATTGGCAACTCATAATTAATCTGCAGTAGTTTGCAAAAACAATATTAGCAAACTGAAGGGCTTAGTGGGATTCAGAAACAGATTAGATGTTTCTGTGAATGCTGTCCTGAATAATTACACTAGCTGGAATAAAAACTGATACATGAAAACAATGGTTTTATGATTCTTCCTATGCACAATTCACAGTGATTGTAAATTACTCTCCTCTAAAACATTATCTACCTGAATTAGAACCAGGAGAACAGATTAAACATAGTGCTTTTTGTTTAATACAGTGGATTCTTATATTTCAACTTCAACAAACTATTCTGAAACAAAAGTATTGTAACTATCAGATTTCTATTCTTTATGCAATTCAGCATTGTAATTCTGCCAGCTGCCATTCAGACAAGTAATACTATTAAGAACTGGGCTTTATGGAATGCATAAAATATTCCTTCCAGTGAGGTTAATGTGAAATACCAAGTCCTAAAATACAAAACAAGTCAACATTGCCATACATAGAACACTGATGAAAGAGTTAATAAATGTGAGCTGAAAGTTAAACAGGTGATAACTGTGATAACTGCAATTAATTTGCTCCTGAGTTTAATTTGAAAAGCTTTTAAAAAAGGGCATGAACTTGCCCTTGAATAGCTAAATCATACTAATTGAAGCACTCCTCCATCGTAATGGACCATTTCTTCCATTTGCATCCTCATATATACATCCATACAGCCATGCTAAACGATTTCTACTTGTTCATCATAATGCCACATTTAGTAGGAAAATTACCAAAAAAGGTAGTGCTGGGAAGATGAAGGCAGAAGTTCCTGGAAAGGGTCAGAAAAAGCCTCATAGAAAGAAAGAGCTTAAAAGCTAAGACTAAAGCAATCCAGGAACTCTACAAGCTGCCTGAAAAGCTTTTTAAAGAGAAAACTGCTGCAGTAGGTTAAAACTATTTTCCTTTTGTGATTTGGGCCAGGTTGACCAATGACAATATGATAGATGCTCTCCCCCACCTCTCACTCCAAAGAGAGGCAGAAAAGAGATAAAGATATTTACGAGTTTAGAAAAAACTAAACTAATGAAATATTCATAATAAAATAAAAAAAAGGAAATAAAGAAATAGATACTATATATATACAAAATCATACCAAACTCCTAGGGAGATGTCACTGGCAGGCACTGGGAAAGTTCCAGACTGGTCTCAGCGATGGGAGCTGGATTCCAGACCACACAAATGGGGATCAAAGACAGACAAACTGACAGGGTCTTCCTCAGGCACCAGTCATCAAAGAGAGCCATTCAAGAAGAGACCAGTGAAGAGGAGCCAACCCGACCCCTTTGGTCCATCAGCTTTTATACCAACCAAGGCAGATGGGAACACCCTATTGGTCAGTTTGGGTCAACCAAGTCAGCTGACCCCGGTTGCCATGGCAACAAGGATAAACAAGAGCCTCTCTCACTGAACAGAAAGTTGGCCCTGGTCCGCCCCAAACAAGGACATTTCCAAATGTCATTCAGCAGAAAGCAAAGGACTAGTAATGGTGTATCTTAAGGATAAGTAAAATCACCTCTGGGTCTGAGAAAAGCACTCTGATAGGGCTGTACAGACGTCATTTGGCTGTCTCATATATGAGGTGGACAACTCTAGATGTTTACCTCCCAAACTGACAGCCTCAAAACCTCTGCTCGGTTCTAATATTAAGTGTCCCTTTCCTTCAAAACCAGCCCAGTGGTGCCAGCTCGCCTTTCCATCCACAGCCCAAGCGTTAGAGCAGCCATCAGGGCAGGTAACACCATGCCAACATCCTCTTGCTGCTGAGAAAAGCCCTGCCAACACCTTGCCATCCGTTAATCCACGTGCAATGGAGCAGCTGGAGCATTTGCCAGTCCCATCTGCTGAGCTCTGTGTCCTTGGCTCACAGGGACAGTAAATTGGGCTCCCCAGGGGAGTAGTTAAAAGACCACCTTGGAGAGAATCCAGTCCCTGTTTCAAAGATTTCATCCAGCCACCATTTTGTTTAAATACATAAAAACAATCCTGGAAGAGACAACGTAACCCAGCATTTCTGCTCTGATGCTGCAGAGTCACGTTATGCATTTCCTGGTGAAACCTGCCCAATAAACGAGCAGAGTGAAACAGCTTTGCCCCAGGAGGGACGGACAGACATTAACATCAGTCTAATCCATAGGGAGTGATTAAGATGCTTACCTGAGAGGTAGAAAATGTATTTTAAAAAAAAAACAAGAGAGACATGGACATACTGGAGCCAGTCCACAAAGATGATGAAGGGATGGGAGCACCTCTCCTATTGGGAAAGGCTGAGAGAGCTGGGACTGTTTAACCTGGAGAAGAGGAGGGTCAGGGGGTTCTTATCAATGTATATAAATACCTCAGGGAGGGTGCAAAAAAGAAGGAGCCAGGCTCTGAAAAGAGCCTGGTGCCCAGTGACAGGACCATCAGGAACAAACTGAGACACAGGAGGGTCCCTCTGAACATCAGATAACAGTGTCTCACTGTGAGGGTCACCAAGCACTGGCACAGGTGACCCAGGGAGGTTGTGGGGTCTCCCTCTTTGGGGTTACTCTTGAAACCATCAGGACGCAGTCCTGGGCAACCAGCTCTTGATGGCCCAGATTGAGCAGGGGGTTTGGACAAGATGACCTCCAGAGTCAACCTCAACTGTCCTGTGACTATCTGAATGAAATATTCCATTTGGGGGTAATTTGGGAATATTTGTGTAGTTGGTTTGTCGACCACGGAGTTTCTTTGTATGGTGCTATTTTGATTTCTTGCTTTAAGTCAGTAGCTTTACCTTGATCTCCCATGTGGGCAAATTTTTCCAAAGTGAGTACATTTTTAAGTACCAGGTATCTATGTTAAAATCAAAAGCTCATGCCCTGCTATACTTACAAAAGGACTGTAAGTCCCACATAGGTTGGTACCCAAAAACCAGCCTTTTAAGCTATGATTTAATGTACCTATTAAGGAAATAAAAGCTTTAATGTCTTTAATTCATGTCTTTAATCATGTTTTCCATTTTTATAAGAATCCTTACTGCAGAACTAAAAAGAACAGGATGTTCTTTTTACACAAAACTTCCTTGTATCAAAACTACTTTGAATATGTTTAACATTACATGGAAAAAAAAATACTCAGCCTTTACATGTGCAGGGATGTCATTGAAATCAATTAGTCATAGCCAAATATCTAGTGGCAGGCTAATATATTAAGCACAAAATCATATAAAATGTTACGATCTCTAATTATACTTTGATAGGGAAGATTTGAGATCAAGGAGGACAAACAGGTCTTACAACGGATCTATGTAGATAGACATTTTATTTCAAAAAATAGCAAATGTCTTAAGAACACAAACCAGAAGGTTATTAAAAGCTTCATAGCAAAATATTTAGCCAACTCTGTTACAATATATAGGCTTGAGGTTCTAACAGTTAACACTACGCCTCAATTCACTGAGCAAGGAACGCTCCTGATACATAAACATCGCGCAGTTGAAATACGGAGCTGAATACTTTAAAAAAAAAAAAAAAACAACAAAAGAGAGGGCATTTTTATCTTTGATCTTTCATAATCAAAGTAATTGAAGAGCAATGACATTTTAACAGGTTTGATTCTTTTTGGGGAAAAGCCATTCAAATTAATTCCTGAGTATTTCAGTTAAGTGAATATATCAAAACCGACCAATTAAGACCAACATCCCGTTAGGTGAGCCTCCAGACCTGAAGTGACACTCCCCAGCACAGCTGTCCTGGCAGGATCACGGCCTAAATACCTTCATGAAATACATGGAAACTTTCTGGTGTGCACATTCAAATTCTCATTTTCTTTAGCAATAGCCTCCAACTGTCAACTGTGAGGCTTGCTCTGCTGAGAAAAACATTGTTTTAAATGTCACTTTCTCTTGCAAAACTTTGTAATGCAAATTGCCAGAGCTAAGCCTCCAGTGAACCATCACACCAATAATTACGTGGAATATATAAATCAGAATTTAGGCAAGGGGCTTTCCTACTATCTTAGTATACATATTGAATTGTATGCTTTGTATTGGTGTTTTGAACACAGAGATCTAGTAATTTTGCTTCTTGCTATTGAAATGAGAGGCAATATATTCATTTTCCATTATTCTCTTCAGATGCATGTCACAATATCGTCTTATGATACATCATGTTTCTAAAATCCTGCTGGCGTTCGTCATGTTCCTAGGATTTTAATTGAATCTGTACATTTTGATTTTAAAACTGCTGCCAATCAAAGTGGTTTACAGAACTAATCCCCGAAAAATTTCCAGATTTCTTACTTTATGTATGTTTTCCCGGAATTACAGGATTAAACTACAATGGACGTAGAAAGATTATTGTACAAAGCATAACTAATAATTCACAACACTGGTATTCAACTCGACCGATTACAATGAATTCACAAAAAAAAAAAAAAAGGTTTTAATTATACCCATTCTTTTCTATCCACCCACCCCCATATGTAAACAAGTTTCTCACAATGACGATGGCAAGATCGCGGTTACCGAGATGGACCGTATGGGAAAGACAACACCAAGGATAAAGGCCTGGATTTGGACAATTCCAGTATGTGCTCCTGCTCACTTCCCCTTCTAGACCACACGAACCAGTTTTAGACTCTTGCAGTCATTAAATAAACAGAACTTACAGGTAAACGGAGCTTTTTTTTTTTTTTTCCTAATGCAGGCTTCTGGAGTCAAAGTGATAAAAAAGTGACATGCTTATATAGAACAAAAGAAATTACGACTTGGGAAAAACTGGAATCAGTCGTACCAAAAACTCTCTGAGCAATGGTAATGTACAGTATTGCAGCTGTGTGTTACTAAGACAAAAAACCTCTTGGCATTACAAAGATGAAGATCTCTGTTCACACACGCCAATTTTAATGGGTTATTAAGCATTTGGTTAAAAACAGGCTTGTACTAATCTCACTGAAAAGGAAACATTTGTCAAAATGTTGGGGTTTTTTTTTCTAAAAAATACTGTATGACATCTCCTAAATTGCAATTTAAATATTAAAATCTTGTTTCAGAAGTTCCCCGCTTTAGGTTGTTACTCAAAAACTCGTCATGTTCAAAACTCAAGTTATTATGAGATCTTGATATCATAAGAAGCTTTTCCTTATTGGTAAAGTCTTTCTTGACCGCTGCTTGTGGCACAAGTAACCTGTCCATTGGGTCCTCTTTGTTTTCTAGTTTCATGTAGCCTTTACTGTTGCTCCGATCCAGCCTGGGCCAGCTGGGATGCTTCCGTTGCTCCGCTTGGACAGTCAGAGTAGATGGACCCCTGTCCAAGTCCAGGGACTTTGAGTGCGAAGACAGAAGATGCAAAGACGTGTTGGACCCAAACTGTTTCCTGGCAGCGCCAGGGGACAAAAGCTTTCCTGTGCTTGGTCCCAGAGCCATAGAAGATTTGAACTGATCCGATGGAGCGTCCACAAAGGAATTGTGTCGCGGCAGCACGGCGGCCACCGGTCTGTAGGACTCATTGGTATCAGTCAGTGGAATGGCCAGAGAATCCATAGACAGATTTCTAGACCGACTCCTGGTGATCTCCGAGTCCTCGGTTATGTTGTCTATGCTGGGCTCATCAATAACACAGTTATTCAGTTTAATTACTGGCAGTGTGAAAGCACTAATGGAAGATGACACAATGGATTTTGTTTCGCACTTTATAGAGCCAGCGTTTTTGTCATCTGAAGCCTTGCTGGAGTGAGGGTAAAGTCCAAAGACCGACCCAGATTGCTCAGTCAGCAGAGGTGGCAGGAGGCCACCAGTGGTCCTGTCTTCATTTAGGGTAACCTCATCTTCTTCGGCAGAGCTATCCATCCGAAAATTACTCTTGAAGCCAGAGAAAGGCGCGACCGTGTTGGCAGCCAGCCGTGAGGCACACGAGCTCCCGCTGGGCCTGAGCTCTCCTTCCCCCAACAGGCCAGCCAAGGCACCACTCAGCTGCTTCTGCTCCCTGATCCTCAGCGTGTGGATGTCTATGACAGTGGAGTAGATGTCTCTCATGTGTATGATTTTTGTTTCCTTGTCACGGTTTTCGTGCAGAATGGCGTTCGCGCAGATAAAAATGAAGATTCCGATGCCCATAGTGAAGGGGCCCAGCATCTTCATCTTATCCGAGTGCACGTGCTGCTCAAAGAAACGAAGCAAAAGGCTCCCTTGGCTCCTCAGGGCCTGGGTTTCATTTACAGACAGGTTCTCTCCAGATCCTAGAAGCTGTTCCTTTTGGGGCCAGTATCCGAGGATGGCCATTGCAATTCCCAAGAATGCGATAAGCACTCCCAAAACGAGGAAGAATCCCGACGGGGAGTAGAGCCGGATTTTGCCCCGGACAATCACTACATCTGCCCTGGGCCGGCGTCGAACTGGTTTCTTCTCCTCAGAAGCTGGTGCCGCGGCAAGATTGAGATGTTGCTGAGATCTGGCAGAGTCTTGCCTTTTTAAGGCAGCCAGTCCTGTTATGACTCCTCCGGTTGCTATCATAGTTCTGTATTGTGCCCTGGGAACAAAAAAAAAAAAAGAAAAAAAAAGAAATAAAAAAGAAGAAATATTGAGGCAAGCAAAGGTTGTGTCTATAAACATAAATAGCACTTTGTTAGTCTGTAACTACTTCTTGATAAAATATTCATGACTTTACAAAAGCTATTAGATTTTAATCCAGTTATGACATAGAAGAAGTTTTGAGATTGTTAAAACAAAATTTCCAGAAGTCTTTTATCACCGTAAATACAAGCAATAGATCTTCCATCAGTCATACAGACAGTAGCAGAAAGCTAGTGCTCTTGGGGATATATTAGCATTAAAGATTAAAATACTCACAAGTCTTAATAGAAGATTTATCTCTGGATTGGTCTGCAGCAAAGTCAATAATATGTTATTACCTTGCATGTAGTTTAGATCACTTTAGCTGGTAGTTCTTTTAAAAATTTCTATGACACACAATGACTATACAAATGATTCTACATATCCCCTTTAAGAGATCCTTTCTTATAGAGTTTAGCATATATTAACACATATTTATTCCATCATTTAAAGAAGCTTTTATTAAGCCTGTTCAGATCACCTGAGTCTCAACTAAGAATCCTTTTTGCCTTTCCTGATAAAGCTGATCCTCTTCTATGCCCCATCTAGGTCTTTTTTCTCCCCTTCTTGGTTCTTCACAGACTACAAATCCAGTAGCTCAGTTTAGTTTACTGGGTAAGAAATCTTCATAAATTTCAAGTGCATCAATACAAAGCTTCATCATTTTATGAGGAAATCATTTCATTTTATACTTACTTTCCTATCTGGCTGCCTCCTACATGAGAAACGTTAACCAGCCTGTGTTTAAAAAGAGAAAGCCATGTTTATAGGCTTTTATGAGTAAGAGTAAGACCAGGCTGGATAGGGTTTCGAGCAACCTGGTCTGGTGGGAGGTGTCCCTGCCCAGGGCAGGGAGGTTGGAACTCAATGAACGTTAAGGCCCCTTCCAGCCAAAACCATTCTAGGATTAAGAGTAACAAATGAAACAATATAGTTCAGGATAACTGTATTTTATTTTACAAGGGATCTTATAATCAGACTCAAAAATAGTTTCTGAGCTTAACTAATGAATATTAGAATGAATACTAGATAATATTCTAGAGTAAAATTAAGACATTATAAGACAGGTATGAAAAAATTATGTTCTCTTTGGTGGCCTTACTTGGTCAAGATGAAGAATAAGATAATAAAGAACAGTTAAAGATAGATAAGGAGATAACGAAACGCTGACATTCACTTGCAGAGGAAAAGGCTCCATGTCAAAGCTGGGGATGGTTTAACAAGCAGAAGAAGATAAAGTTGAACTGGGTGAGTCATGGGAGAGACTGAAAAGCAGATGCAAAGCAAACGACTACTTCCAATACATAGGCAGGAATTTTCATCAGCTCTCTTAAAATATTAAAAGAGACTTTTTTAAAAACTCTTAGCAGTGCACCCGTGCAAAAAAAAAAAAAAATAGAAAAAAAAATAAATTAGATCTATCACAGTATGAAAGACAATCAGACAAGGCTCTGTGTTTGGACATTATGGTAGAATTCGAACACTGCAAACAGGTCTCACATAATCACATTTACACATAGAAATCGGCCCAACCCACCAATCATGAACTTGGTTATGAAATTAATGGGGAATTTGAGACTGCTGGCCAAGTGGAAGAACTAATCCAGAAAAAAAAAAAAGTACCCAGTGTTCATTATTACCTATCTGTTCAGCAGCAATTCAGATGACAGACAGACCAAGTAGCAACCTGAACTCCCTCCCTACACTGTCATTATTAAAGGACAGAGTGCTTTCCCTCTTCCCCTGTGAGAAACCTTTTCTGTACAAAGGAAGGACCTGAGAAAAGGCCCGGGGTGCTAAGTACACAGCATTTTCTGAATTTCTGTAAGAGAAATTCATAGCATCATTCCAAAAATCTCAGAAATTTCACTTGTAGTGTCAGGTTTGATGTCAGCCTCATCCTTTGCAATTAAATTCCATTTTCATGCTATCTGGGCAATTTCAATAGTTCAATGCCAATTTATTTCTTGAATATTTCATGAAAAACCTTTTTTTTTTTAACATAAGAATTTAAAAATCCCCCCAAAAAAGTTATTTGACATTGACAGTCTTTAACAATGAAAACAAAACTTTCTCATCTGCCTATGTGTTTAAGGGTTTCTGCCAAAACAAAAGATCATGATTGTGTAAAACAGTAATTTGAATCTCTAGACAGAAATAAATAGGACTTATCCATTATAAAAGCTGCAGTATTTTGTCATGATTCAATTATATGTAATTAGTTTTCTCAATCAAATAAATTAAGAGAATTATGGCATATCTTTCCCGAAATGAATAGATCATTTAGCTATAACTTAGTTTATTCCATCATTCTTTTCCAGATCCCAGACCTTTGGGGGGAGGAAGGGGAGCGACAAGGAATTTCCACGTTCTTGTGGGATTTTACAGGCACACATCAACCCGATCTGCCCATCCTCAGGGCTGCAGGAACTGCACAGAATGCAGAATTTGGTTATTTTGTGTACAATACCGGGCTGTACTTGTCACAGCTCCCTGGATTGCATCAAAGGGGGAACAGAATAAGATCATATCTGTTTGCTGAATATTTCAAACATACCGCTAGCAAGAGCTCCTCTCTAACTCAGAAAAGCAGAGACAACAAAAATGTTCCTAAAAATTACATTTTAGGGCGTCTTTCCACAGAAAGTTCTCATTTGCAAATTTTACAAAAATCGCAGGAAACCCACATCTCAATTTCATTATTAATTGGTCTCCAGTAACTTGAAATTGAGATCTCTTGGAGTGCAAGCGAAAGAGAGATCTCTCAAGCCCCCTGGCTGGCCCCCTCCCAGTATTTCAGGGGAAGAGGTTGTTCCCCTGTTCACTTTACCTGCATCGGAACGGGGACACAGAGGGAGAAAGTCTGGCTGCAGGAAGACACAAACCTACTTTACACATAGAAAGGGTCTCTTTCCTATTTACCGAGTTCACATCAATATTACTACATCTCCCTTCTTTCACGGAAACAAAATCCCAACTAGGTTTGTAAATAATAATTTGCAATAAGCCACAGCCTTGGTAAGGCTTAGATGACATTTAATATTAACAGCTGAGTTTTCATCTCTTCTATGTCTAATAAAATTAATGGCATTAGCAGACATACTGGTATGAGACGATTTCACTTCATATAGACAGCTTTTCAGAAAGCAATTACAATGAAGTGCATATTAAGATGGAAACTTTTTTTTTTTAAATTATATTTAGAATAAAATGACATTGTAGATACATTTGAATTATTCCACAAATCTGTTTGATTTCACCGTATAACAGCCATAACAAGTGCCAGTGACAAATGCTTTTCATTTAGCATAGCACAGTGATTACATTTAATTTCACTCTGAGGTCTGAATTCAAACTTCTGAACACGGAAAGCTTAGAAGACTTTGACTCAGAGGTAAAGAAAGACTATGCTAAAAGCTCAGAGATCACCTCTTTGGTGGCACTTTGAATGACACGGGCTTGCTCTAAAATGAATCAAATAATGGTAAAATGGATATGGAATAGAAAAAAAACAAAAAAGGGACAGGCCTGTAATTCATTTTATAAAACACAACCGTCTTGCTGACACAAAAGCACCACCGCTGCCAAGCTCCTTTTGAAGAAGAAAGGTTAAGTGACTCTCTAACCTTGTAGCCAGTCTGTTGGTTTCATCTTCAGCAAGAACATCAGGTCCAAAGGCCTGGAAGGCTTCAAGCTTTGGTCTTGAAAGAGCAGTGGCCCAGATTTACCTCTACATTGAGCTTCACTTCGTATTGAGCTGTTGTCACAGAGCGGCCCTGCCACCAGCCCTATCAGACACTCAAGATCACCCAAGGAAGCCTGGTCCTGGTATAGATCCTGTAAAGCAGCTCCCTGCTTGCTCTCAGTCCTGCTCTCCCCCTGCAGCGTTCACGCAGAGGAGAATGACTCAGGCTCTGGATGCCTCAGTTCTAACCTTTGCAATGGCCATGAGCAAGATGTACTTCACCTTTCAGCCAGGCTGTAGGATAAGCTCCATCCTCTGCATCTGGCAGGCTTTCCAGGAGATCACAGAATCACAGAATGGTTTGGGTTGGAAGGGACATTAAAGATCACCCAGTTCCAACCCCCTGCCATGGGCAGGGACACCTCCCACTAGTCCAGGTTGCTCAAAGCTCCATCCAGCCTTAGATGAACACCCCCAGGGTCTTGAACCCCTCCAGGGATGGGGCAGCCACAGCTTCTCTGGGCAACCTGGGCCAGGGTCTCACCACCCTCCAGTAAAGAACTTCTTCCTGAGATCTCATCTAAATCTCCCCTCTTTCAGTTTAAAACCCTTCCCCCTCGTCCTGTGGCTCCCCTCCCCAATCAAGAGTCCCTCCCCATCTCTCCTGGATCCCCTTTAGGGACTGAAAGAGGCTCTAAGTTCTCCCTGGAGCTTTCTCTTCTGAACAGGCTGAATAACCCCAACTCTCTCAGCCCTAAAACCCCCAGCAGCAACTGGAGTAACAGGTTGTTATGTGCCCCTTAGCATGAAGAAAGGATGAACCCCTCAGCAGCTGCCACCAATAATTATCTCAGGTGACTACAGCCTCAGCAGGGCCTGTAGAGAACTCTCTGGCTGGGACAAAGACAAGGAGACGAAGGGAAAGACCTGGGTGACACCTGCAGAACTATGGCTGGTGGATAAGGAGGTACAAGAGGGGCTGCAGCTCACCTAAAAGGAGAATACTAGAGCAAGAGGAATAAATCCATGCAGGAAATGTTTGCAGATGGGATGCAAAATGATAAAAGAAGCATCAGTCTGGGAGGTGGAGTGATGGAGTGGCATCTGCTTCTTCCTTACACTACACTGGCCACCCAAGCCAAGGCTGCCGGAGAGGCTGGAAGGGATTCTCCTTTATCACCTCTCCAGATGGGGAAAGGTTGCTCAGATGCTCAGGGAAAGGCTGCCGTAAAAGAAACTTAAGAAAGAGGGTAAAAACTGTTTTCACAAAAGTCTGTTGTGCGTAATCACTAGAGTTGCATTCAGCATGCAAAGAAAGAAGTATTTTTCCTAATCAAGTCAGGAGGTCAAACAAACCATCAAAGAAATGGCAGATTTACTCTGCAACACAAAGGTAAATTATCATGGACAAACCGTAATGTAGCACAGGTGGACAAGGACCCTTCTTTTCTACCAGTGCCTCAGGCTGCCTCTGCAGAGCAGACAGAAACATGGTGCATTTATTCTGCTGGCATGACCCGTATCTGACTTTTCCAGCCTGAAGAAAGGAAGGGGGGCAGGAGGCAGATGCACAGGGACACAAACAGCCTGGACATCTCCACAGGGAGGTACAGCAGAAAAGGAGTGACTCAGAGTCCTTTTGAAGCTAGGAGCTTTCTACACAAATAACCCTTTGGAAACTAAGCAAATAACAAAATGGGTGGGCTAGGATTTGGTGGGATTTGAGCCCAGTTGACTCATTGATTGATTATCCCAGATCTAAGAGACGTGTCAACTGCAAGAACCCGTTACAGAGAGCACATTTCTGTTTTAAGAGCAGCTGAGGCAAGAGCTGCTATTTAGAAAACGGCTCTAATGCTGGGCAGCCCAGGAAAATCTGAGAACAGCACAGATTCAGCAGAAGGAACTGACTTCATAGCATGTTCCATAGCAGCTCCAAATTCTCTATAAACTACTTATTTCTCTCCCTTTTACCTACGATGCCACCACCTTAATACCCCTCTTTCCTCCCTAATGACTAGCATCACCTGAACTGTACTGCTGTCAACTAACTTTTTTCAGAGATGGTCTAACTATAAAAAACCTAATTAAATTTCAGCAATCGTTCTCAACCTGTAGTAAGCTTTAAAGCTTGGGGCTTCTATTTTACGTGTCTGGAAGCTTATCTAATTTTTTCAACTATTTTGGTACTATAAATGTTACTACTTCTACCTACAACTTAAGTCATTTGAATGCATACACAGTCATTTGAATTATTTTTAAATAATTTTAAATTTGAATTATTTTAAATTATTAGACTTAATTTTAAATGTGTACTAGCAGCAAAGATGGGAAGCAAACTAAAGAATACTAGAATTGTATTTCTTCAATATTACTTGGTTTATTCCAGATACATTCCAGTGTCCCTTACCATTTACCATCTTCATTGTTTTCATAAATGTTTCTTTCTTTTTCTCATTTACTGTTTGAAAACAACTGAAACTTAATTATGGGAAATTATCAGAACTATACATCCTATTTCCCCACAGCTTAATGTAAAACTTTCTGAAAAGGACAGCTCTTGTGTTTCAGCAAAGAATTAAGCGTCACTGCAGTAAGAAGTAGTGTGTGACAGAACCTGGTTTATATTACCATAGCATTTCCTATCTTATTATTACAGCTGATTAGGAAATTTATTTCTCATTAGTACTTGATCCATTATCATTTTAGTGACTCAATTTCAAATTTTAACAAGAGGAAAAATTTTAACATCAAGGAAAGCTGCTTTTACCTTTGATAAACCTGGAGTCCTAGAAATGAAGGAGGTATGAGAGAGACTGTTTACTCATAAAATATTTCTCATAATCAAGAATGCAAATGATAAAGTAATAAGAGAACTGATAGCATAACTGAGTAAACAAATCAATACTAAGCTGTATTTAACACATCTGTACTTTTCTCCTGTTATCTATGCATAGAGGTTGTCATCTGGCACAATCGGTTCTATTCCAAAGGTACAAATATGCAGTTTTATAGGCTCAAAGGGATTAATCATTCTGGTTGAGATAACACAGCAGTAGACAAACAGAGAGTAGTTTCACAAGAAGCAGAAAAATCATCCCAAATTACATTTTTATTTAGCAGTTTAACGAGCAGTCCCCTCCAAGTGCCTAGCTCACCAATGGGACCACCTTCCGATACATCTCTCTCCTCGTATCCATGCCTCAAAAATGAGCTGATTGAACAGATTAGAAAAGAGAAACAAGGAACGAAACCAGCTTTTGTATTTGTGATTATGGAGTATCTTAAGTGTGCTTTAACTGACAATAGGTTGGAAGAAAGCACGTGAAACGTGGCATTAAAAATCTCCATAACCTCAGCTGGGATTTAAAAGTCAGCTAGCAAAAGCCAAGGATAGAAAAATTGCATGCCTATTTAAAACACTAAAGCTTCGAAATTTCCAGCTGAAACAAACCCTTTGGCTTCAAATTCCCTTTAATGGTGCCTCTTTGGGGCTGTAAAGGGATAAGCTCAGGAACTAATCGTGTCCTCTTAACCTCCTGGTTGCCAGTCAGATGACGGCAGCAGCCGAGTTGGTGCCAGCAGTTTCATGGCATCAAAAGGGATAGGCACACTGCACATGGGTCATCAAAAGGGAAAGGCACACTGCACATGGGTCATCAAAAGGGAAAGGCACACTGCACATGGGTCAGGCAACACAAGAGCACCAGGGTGTCCCTGTGCCAGCAGCTGGGGAGATCCACCACAGAGATTCAAAACTGAGGTTCCCTGGATATTGGTAGACCACGTACCAAATGGTTTGTGTTTGCTTTGCAACGGTACCATATTAAATAGTAAAATCTTCACACTCATAAGTGGAAAATAAAAGCTTGGTGTTAAGGACATGTCAAAATCAGTTGGGAACCTTCAAGTCCGACAGTGATCCATTTATTTAAAAAATCTAGATCTGGCAGTGGTTTTCAAGTCTGCACTGTACTGGTCCAGGCAATACCACAAGGGTCCAGAAATTACCTCTGCAGAATCTGTAAAGGATAACTAGGCACATCAGAACCTCCTTAAAGAAACCCTATAATTTTTACTGCTTTAACGACTTCTGTCCTTTTGTGAAGGACAGAAAAGAACCGATTTGGAGTGGATCTAGAGGATGGACCGAACACACGTCGAGAAGAAAAGAGAAACAGCTCATGGTTCTACTCTAAAAGGTTGGATATCGAAACAAGCTGAGAAGGGAAAATGACTTGTGCCTGCTGTCTCATGTCCTAACACCATGTGCTCTCTGAAGAGCTGGGCTCTATCTTCTTGATTACCCCGCTGTGGGTACTGGGGAGCTGGTGGTAGGTCCTCCCCGAGCTCCTCCTCAGGGCTGCACCAGCCCCACAGCCTCCCCTTCCCCGGGGGCCCCACGCTGAACCTGTTTTAGTCTTTCTCCACATTTATTAATGTGAAATTCCTTTTGTGAGATCCCCCGGGATTTTATTTGGCTCTAAACTACCTTGAAATAATCAACCAATAACTATGGAATTTGAACTAAAAATTACAAACTCAGAAATGGGGATAAATACAATTGTAACCCAAGTGAGGATGCCTGTTATCCAGATCCGGGGAATGCCGTGACTGCATTGTTTCAATCACACCAAACAAAAATCCCTTCTGAGTGTCTTCATCACTTACAGTATTCTACCATATATATTAATTATTTCAACTATTATGCCAAGGTCATAAGTAAGGTGAAGACCCAGCAATACTGCACAAAGACGAGTGCCTGAGCTGCTTATCCTCTTTGCTATTATTTCTTCTTCAGCCTGAGCCTTTCAGCGGGTCATATATTGTAATTCTGTGCAAAATCAGCAACATCCAATATTGGCAGCATTACACAGAGCTCGTTAGCCACTCACAAAAGCACAGAGCACACATCAAAGGGAGAAAGAAAGAACCTGAGTTTCTATATTTTGCTTTCAAGGCACTGTTCCACAACTTGGCCTAGATTTGGTCTACAAGCTTGTGCCTGGCCCAGTTGCACTCACTTTTAAATCTGTTCCTTCCTCATCAATGTCTCCTGGCATGCTGCAGTAGATCGGGTATGAGTCTACAGAAGTTTTACCAACGTAAAACTCACATACCATGAGGTTGGCACCAGGTCTCGTGTCTGGAAGAACTTCCCAGTCATCTTACACTGAACCAAATCTGTTCTCAGTCCACTAAACATCTGCCTCATGCAGCATAAACCCACATCATCACGTGGCCCCTCACTACAAGAAGGACATTGAGCTGCTGGAGCATGTCCAGAGGAGAGCCACCAAGCTGGTGAGGGGTCTAGAGAACAAGTCCTGTGAGGAAAGGCTGAGGGAACTAGGTATGTTTAGTTCGGAGAAGAGGAGGCTGAGGGGAGACCTCATTGCCCTCTACAACTACCTGAAAGGAGGCTGGAGAGAGGTGGGTGTTGGCCTGTTCTCTCACGTGAATAATGACAGAACCAGAGGAAATGGTCTGAAGTTGGGGCAGGGGAGGTTTAGGACAGATATGAGGAAGAATTACTTTCCTGAGAGGGTGGTCAGGCACCGGAACAGCCTGCCCAGGGAGGTGGTGGAGTCGCCATCCCGGGAGGTGTTTAAGAAACATGTAGACATGGCACTTCAGGGCATGCCCTAGTGCCTGAGATTGTTGGGTTGTGTCTGTTTGGGGGTGGTGGTGATGGTGGTGGTGTTTTTTTTGGTTGGTTGGTTGGTTGGGTTTTGTGGTTGGACTCAATGATCTCAAAGATCCCTTCCAACCATGAAGATTCTGTGATTCTGTGTGATGTCCCAAATCCCCAGCTCTCTGTAGCTCCTAGAGAACACAAGCTCTCAGGCACTGGATGTATTTGTTTGGGGAATGCCTACTGTGATCTCTGTGTTCCCTGTATTCAGTTATCAATAAATTGAGATCTCTAACTTGTCCTCAGAAGTGCGCACCGATAGCTTCTTTACTTATGCAAAGAGATTTTCACCCGTTATGCACAGACACATCATGTCCTGTTCCAAAATATATTGCAGAACTATAACAAAAACCAAATGGGAGCTGCAAAAGACTGGGGAAACAAAAATTGACTAATAAAGTTTTTTCATTTTCTTCCTAGAAGAAAAAAAACATAATATACACACAGGAAAACAAAAGCTGGATATCCTAGGCTATACTTTTTCTTCTATTTGCTTGCATTCTCCAGTTTGTCTTGAGTTTTTCTACTAAAAAACAGCTAAGGTTTTTTAGCCTATATTGAGTAAGGTGATAACTGTCCTTTACGGCTGAAGTGAAAAAAATCTGTTTCTAAGCTATTTTTAGCACTTTAGTTTGCATAAATCCATTTTCTAGTGAAAATCGGTGCTACAAGTGGAAGCAGATACTGGCTATTTAGCCAAATATTCAGAAATATTTTTGACACGTTTGTCCATCCACATTATTAGTGTTCACATTCAGTAACTAGAAATGATCCTGGGTTATCTGTGGTTACAGGTGAAATAAATAGACTACTTTAAATGTTCTACACCATGCAATCTATCTGCTTTCAGTACAAACACAAAGTAAAGCTTTTCACTGAAAATAATCCCTTTATGATTACAATCTAATTTAAAATGTGTAAAAGCAGCATGTGGATCGTTATGCATTTATTCTAATTTGATTTTTTTCAGGTTTTATCTTTCAGACATTACAAAGAATAAAAAGGAGCTTCTTTTAGAAGTACAAAAGGGAAAAGTGAAATGATACAATAGCCCAGCACCCTTAGAACTGACACCCAAAATGCACAGCACTAATGGGAATTCTGAGGGAAGCCACACGATGCAGATCAGGTTATTGATCATTTTTCAACCACAAGTCAGGAAACACATTTTACAAAGGTCTCTAGATGTTTCCCAAAGACTGAATGTGTACAAGCAGAGTAAAAGGTATGTTCACTGAACACTCCAGGAGTCAGTGTGCCAGATAAATTCAGTTTCTTAACCAAAACATGAAACAAGATCAAAAATGTTAGGAAATATCTTCATTTACAAGCACTAGAATTGCTGGTTCTTGAGTTTTCATGCACAAAATTTTGGATAGAACTGTGGCAGGCACTTGGTGAGGAGGTATATAAGCACGAGCAATGCTGGAGTGCTTTGGCTACTGTTTACACTCACATTTTCCAGCTTAACTAGCAATCTGTTACTTGATTTACTCAGAGGCGAAATCTCCAGCCTTGACACACACTTAATGTAGGCAGTGACCAGCTGTCGGGAGACCAAACAAATGTCCTTATCTGCACTACACGCTCAGTTAATCATGTTAATTAGCAGGTTCTAACAACTGTAATTTCCCACTGTATACAAGTCCAATAATTATAAGATCAAATAAAATCCGGAATAAAATTAAGTAGTTATTTCAAAGAAGGCTTAAATAATATACATATTAGATATGAAACCAAATCTCTTTGCTCCACTGCTAAGATGTCTGAGCAAAGCTTTTCCTCTGACCTATAAAATACTCCTTGTTCTTTAAAATGTACAGACTCCAATGAGTAGGAGCTACCTTTCTCTGTGTACCATCAGAAACCTAGGACCAAATTTTCAAACACACTCAAATAATGCAAGAGCCTCACTCTGAAAAGTAGTTGGGTATCTACACAGCATAGATGTGTTTGAAAATCTCAGTGCACGACAGTGGTACAAAAAAGATGGTAAATGCCTGACTTAGCAGGACTTAAGGACCCAAGACCAAAAGTAACTGTGGAAGCCACAAACTTAATACTGCTACCATGATAGCATAATTTTAAATTAGTGGCCAAGACACTTGCATGGGAAGTGGTGTGTCCTGGGTGCCAAGCCCCTTCATCAGCAGAAGACTTTCTTCTGTGTCATTAGAAAAGTCCACACAAGGGCTCTTTGGAACAAGAACTGGAATTTGAACTCCCTGAGGTCCCCAGTCTCAAGCTGAGAGCGTTGATATGGCCAACAGGAGCAGCTACTTCAGCACGGCTGGGGCTGATGTTACTCTCATCTGCTCTGTCATTGCCTTGTGAAATCTTCTTTGAGGACTATAAAATCATAGAATGGTTTGGGTTGGAAGGGAACTTAAAGATCCAGTTCCACCCACTTCCAAACCCCTGCCATGGGCAGGGACACCTCCCACCAGACCAGGTTGCTCCAAGCCCCATCCAGCCTGGCCTTGAACCCCTCCAGGGATGGGGCAGCCACAGCTTCTCTGGGCAACCTGTTCCATTGTCTCACCACCCTTGTGTAGAATTTCTTCCTGAGATCTCATCTAAATCTCTTTCAGTTTAGACTATGATCTAAGGAACAATAAAAAAACACGTCTCGGTGTTAGGATGTTTTTTACATTGAGGACCTATCTGAGCTGCAACACTTAAAGACAGTTCCAGCACATCTACACTAACTTCCAGTGACTCAGAGGTGCAGGTGGACTCTCAGATACTTATACTATCATTATATTCATCCACAGAGGCAGAAATATCAGTGTATGACGTTTAAGTTACTCCACACTGGCAAACCAATTAGGCCATTGTTATATCACAGCTATTATTAGGAAATTAATAATGGCATGAAAATTTTCTCGGGTCTCAGGAATCCCACAAAAAGAAGTAAACTGGTTACTGTGATGCTATTCCCGATATGTCAACACTAGTTTCAACGTGCTAGATACAAAAAAGGGATAGTGAAGCACTACTTCATAGAGAATGGAAAGCATAGTTCAAAAATACTTTTGGTATCCCACATAGTCAAACATTTTTGCCCATTAATGGAGATGCCACAGAAATAAATTATTATTAAATTAACAGTAAAACTCAACCATGTCTTCAGCTGTAGACTGCAGTGATCTAGCCTGACATCCACTTGGGGGCATCAGTAGAACCTGTAAGCATCCACACTGCTACTGGGCTTGTTGACTGGTAAATACAAGTTACAAAGTACACATAAGAGCAGCAGTTTCAAGGCACAGAGACAAAAAAAATAGTATTTCACACATAAAAAAACAATAGAAAAGCCAATATCAAGGTTTAAATTCATTCTCATTACGTAAATTATCTCTCACAATTTCTTCTGTACTTTTAATCAACATGATTATCATTTCCGTTGTAATAACCACTCCCTTTGTGCTAAAATACCCCAAATTAAGGGTACTGCAAACAGCAAGAATCCACAGGGATCAAAGTAATCTGTGAGTAGCGGGATGCTAAGAGAAACTCATGCTGAAATACCGTGGGTCACATTTATGGAATTGTATCTGAAGCTTTGGTGGCAGAGTTCACTTTTACAGATACATGATTTGCTTAACAAATCCCATTTTTCTTCAACTGTGAACAATCCAATGCAGGCTGTAACACTGGGGGTTAAAATCAAACAATTCCTAGGTAGTATAATGAGAAAGGCCAGTTAAACACAGCAGCAGAACTGCTTTCTACGCTGCCTCCTCACTTCTGCTTGCTTCCAGGATGCCCAGGTGTTGGTCACATGGGGGACTTCTCATCTACCACAAAACTTTCTTTCTTGAGCTTTAACAGGTCTGTCTCCCTCACATCTGACATCTCCACTCCGTTCTCTTGGTCTGCCTTTCAAATATACACAGCTTTTCCATGGGACCACAGCCACTAAAATACGGCAGAGATGCTGTTATTTCATTTCAACATAGACAGCACTGCTAGCTAAAGCATG
Source organism: Tringa tobata (assembly GCA_033628505.1). Lineage (NCBI taxonomy): Eukaryota > Metazoa > Chordata > Aves > Charadriiformes > Scolopacidae > Tringa > Tringa tobata. The sequence goes on from JAHREE010000237.1 coordinate 238,393, forward strand.
GTGCCCTAATTAAAGAGCTATTAACGGATGCGGTGCCGACAGTGTGCTAATTTACCCAGCGTGTTCCTCAGTTTCCATGTCCTCCACTCATAAAATCTATACATCTCTGTTTTAACATACCTGAGCTACCCTGTATCATTTAAAACATGACCCATATCATCAGGACAGATGTCAACACTGACGGATACTAGTAATAATATTATTAGTAATAAAATAATAATGAAGTAGTAATATTTTAATTTTAGCAGATGTCAACTTTCATTAGCATGTAATACAGGCTGCAATTTATTCACAAACGACTTGCAATTTATTTATTTTTAGCTCCTTGAGGTCCCCTCCCTTACATTGCTATTGCTACACCGCCTTATGCTCTTAATATTTTACTTACTTTTCTTTAAACTTTTCTTTAGTCGCTGTTAATTACCAAGATAAATGTCATTTTCTTTAAAGGAAAATCCTCCTGACTTAGACAAAGCAAGCATAATGGTTAAGCGCCTATAAATCAAAGTAAGGCATGTTTAAACTAAAACAAATGCGTGACTGAAGTTATTTGAAGCACCTCGTTAAAAACTGCTGGTTGATCTGCAATGCAAATCCAGGCAACATAAACAACTAAGAGATTATTTCAATAAGGAGCTAAAAGTCAAGAAGAGAGAAAATACAGAGCCAGGCTTTTTCAGTTACTGTAGAATTTATATTTATGCTTTTTAGGGTCTTCTCGGCCCATCACAGAGCATTTGTAGGTATCAGTCAGTCTGGTACGTCTAAATCTTTAGCCCAAATTCGGAATGTCTTGCTGAGGAGAAAAGAAAATAAAGGTCAGTGAAACTCTCTCAGCAGACTACCAAATACCAACAGATACAGAGTTGGTTACCTTATTTTTTTTCTTTTAAGAAACTACTGCAAAATTACCAGCTCTGTGTAAGAAAAGCAGGATGAAGAAAGGGGTAAGTTGAAGATGTAGTTACAGGTTGAGCAGCAGGAAGCTGCCAGCAGCGTCCACCATAAAGTTGAAAAGGATGAGACACAATGTCACTGGGTAATTATTTTTTCAATAGAAGGCCAGTGATGTGTTACCCAATTACTTGAAATAGGCTTATTTCGACAGTTAAAGCAACAAGCAAAAACAAAATGAAAATTATCCAAGCATAATTGAGAGTATCCACTAAAATTCACAGGAAATATAAAGAATACTTGTTAACAAATGTTTATTTATGATTCTTCCTGTCTCATAGTTGTGTTTGAAGGTCACCATTCCATGCTTGTTCCTTCCAGTTCCAGATGTTCCTCCCAGACAGCATCAATGCCAACGTAAGTATGGAGTAAGAGGCAACAAACATTAAAATACAACAGGCATTAGGGAACCATTGGGACTACCCAGATTAGTGCAGTTAACACCAACCAGAGCATCCCTGAAGTGTAACCATCTTCTAGTTTTGCAAGATACTGTCCTAACTTGGGTCAATTCTGAAGACAGGTACTATGAGGAGAGGCTGCAAGAATTGGGGGTGTTCAACCTGAAGAAAAGAAGGTTCCGGGGAGACCTTAAAGCCCCTTCCAGTCCCTAAAGGGGCTCCAGGAGAGATGGGGAGGGACTCTTGGGCAAGGAGTAGAGGAATAGGATGAGGAGTAACGGTTTTAAGGAAGAGGGGAGATTTACATGAGATATTAGGAAGAAATTATTTGCTGTGAGGGTGGTGAGAGCCTGGCCCAGGTTGCCCAGAGAAGCTGTGGCTGCTCCATCCCTGGAGGGGTTCAAGGCCAGGCTGGATGGAGCTTGGAGCAACCTGGTCTGGTGGGAGGTGTCCCTGCCCAGGGCAGGGGGTTGGAACTGGATGATCTTTCAAGTTCCTTCCAACCCAAACCAATCCGTGATTCTATGATTCTAAGTTAGCTCTTTCACTTCCTTGTGGAAGCTCTGAGTGCTTTGATTCTGCAGAAAAGGCACATCCTAGAAAATCATGAGTAAAGTAAATGGATTAGGCAGATATATGCACAATCCTGAGCTCATTATGGGACTAAACTGTGAAGAAACCTTGTTCAAGGCAATGAAAGTACTCCAGCGACACCACAGTAAGCCAGATACATGAGGAAGTAAGAGAGGAACCATTATTTTTTCTAAAAATGTGTCCAAGAATTAGCAGAGCAAATATTAGAAGGAAACCGTTCCATACAACATGAACCGAGCTTGACATTTGAACTAGTGGCTGACAGAGCTCCAAACACTGAGGACCACCCAGAGTGAACAAAGAGGTAGAGGAGCACACAGAGAGATGAACCAGATCGTGCAACTTTGTGCAAACAGCCCGGAATGTCAGAGAGAGAATGTAAGTTAACCAATGCAGATGCCAAAAAAAAAAAAAAGAAGATAACAAATGAGAACACTCTAGGAGGCAAGGAAAAATCAAATCAACAGAGACCTACGCAAGCAATGAAAAAATATGACAGATGAGAATGAAACCAAAAGGGAAGGTAAAAGGAGCATCTGGTTATGAGAACCATTTGATGTGTAGGAATCTGTGGGAGTTAACTAGTCGGATGCACTTGCAGCTGCTGGCGGATTTGGAAGCTGATCACACCCTCCAGGTTGAGCTGGAGGAGAAGATTTTACAGAAACAAGAACCTCCTTTTCCTTTCAGATCACACTGTTGTTTTTCCTCCACAGAAAGGATCAACCACCACCTGCCCAGGGGCTGAAACTTCACAGGCACTTCATTTAGGCTTTAAGTTTTCCTTATCCTAGAGCATCACTAAGACATCAACAAGAAGAAAACTTGCTCCAGTCCTCGCAGAAGTCATGGGTGAGTTTCTGCAATTGTTCATGGCTGAGCTGCTGAGTGGGTGAAAGAATGGGCCAGAGCAAGGGGCACTCACAGCATCTCCGCTGCAGCCCCCAAAAGCTCCATTCAGAAGGGAAAGATCCAAAGATAAGATGCCTACTAGATAATCAGAAATGTAACTTCTGTAACAGGAATGTAATTTCTGTACTATCAGAAAAGAGGATAGAACATGTTGGTATTTTTTGCTGTTGTTGTTCATGTTGGCAAATTTCTTATTTGTTGTCATGTTCTATTCAGGATCTTTGAAGGACTTGTGGCCAGCCGCAGACTGCAACCATGAATATCCCCAGCATTTCAGACTGGCTGGAAGCCATGTTTAGATTTTCCACTTGGACGTTCCATCTCCGTACAGTTCCAAGTCACATTTTCCAAGCCGTGGAGAGATGCTTGTATAGTAGATCTCTATTACGGACTTACTGATAACACGTAACAGGCTTTCTCTGCCATTAACACAGGAACCTTCCATAGACATAAGAATAATCAGTGCAGTGACAAAACTCAACCTGATGGTTTCCCCAAGGGCTGTGACTACATGTCTTTGCCGTAACAGGAGCACAACATCCAGACGTGCCGAAAGCAGGGACACAGTATTAGGATCCTAGTGCTCAATATTTGTCTACTTTATTTAAGCTGACTTAAACCCGCAAACCGAAACCCAGCTGTGTGCTCTTTTCCTAAGTTTTCAGTTCATAATCTGTAAGTAAATCCACAAATCTAGCCTGGAAAGTCCACATCTGAGACACAAGAAAATGACCCATTTCACAGGAAGCTTGTGTATATACAAGCTGAACCTTGGAGGATTGTGAACCAAGAAAAAACCAGAGTTCCCCTGCTTTGGGACCAGTGGGACAGATTCCTAAATAATCCCTAAATTAGCCTGGCAGGAATTATTTTCCAGCTCGTAGGTCTTACCAAAGAAGACTCTCTCGCATGCAGTCTACATGTAGAACCTTTCTTGATGAAATATTCTCACTTACAGTAAAATCATTACAGATATGTCAGTAGAGAGTGCTAGTATTAACGGCATCATCCACCCCTGGTGCCATAAATACCATCCCGTGTGATCTGCTCACAGAGGATCAGCAAACATAAGGAGATTTTAATTTTCTTCCCATCCGAGCTATGATGCAGATCACGCAACTCCTAAAGCAGGTGTCACCTAAACTGCTTTCAGAACTGCTGGGACATTCATGTCATTCTAAAAGCCTCGAGTCCTCAAAATGTTGAAGGCCAGGCTGGAGGGGGCTTGGAGCAACCTGGTCTGGTGGGAGGTGTCCCTGCCCAGGGCAGGGGGTTGGAACTGGATGATCTTTAAGGTCCCTTCCAACCCAAACCATTCTATGATTCTGTAAGTCCTGCAAGCTCTGAGAGGTGGTCAAAAGTTGAGATGCCAACGTGTCACCTTTTTCTAGGCTGGAAACTCACAGCCTAGACAATGCCCTCTACTCCCCCTCTTCTCTATTGTACTGTTGTTATACTCATGAATAAGCATAGTGACACCTGCCCTTGGTGAGTGTCACCCAGTCCTAATTGCATGACGCCACCGTATAATACTTGTTCTGACAGAGCATTACTCAAGAACATTGATGAAGTGCAGTAGAGCCAACAGATTATTTCTATGAAACCTTCAATTTTCCAGCACTTCCCGATTATCTTCTGATTTCAGCTGTGTGACCCAGCTGAGCATTAACATTGATTTTTTAATTTAATTACAGACACTCTGGCTTGGAGAGCTGTGACATGCTGAAATTCAATCGAATTGGGCTTGCCCTGGCCTCCTCCTAATACACATGGTGCTGATTAATCCAATCCTGCGCTGATTTTCTGCAGTGAAGGCTACATTTATCTGTTCCCATTCCTTCACAAGGAATGCCATTTGCATCCCCGATTCAGCACTGATTGACCACACACCCCACATCAGCTCCTTGTACTTTGCTGAAGCAGCTATCGCAGAAAACTATTGCTTTTAAAAGAAGAGGGGCACTAAGAACAAGATAAAGGAAGGACAGATAGGAACTCAAGGTGTGCTTTGGGGAGGAATTTGATCAAAGCTTATAAATACTTACAGGGTGGGTGTCAAGAGGAAGGGACTGGTCTTTTTTCAGTGCTGCTCAGTGACAGGACAAGAGGGAACGGGCACAAACTTCAACATAAGAAGTTCCATCTAAACATGAGGAGGAACTTTTATGATGTGAGGGTGGCAGAGCCCTGGCAGAGGCTGCCCAGAGAGGCGGTGGAGTCTCCTTCTCTGCAGACAATCTAAACCCACCTGGACACGTTCCTCTGGGACCTGCTCTGGGTGGACCTGCTCTGGCAGGGGGTTGGACTAGATGATCTCCAGAGGTCCAGGCTGCAATAGGAACATATTATTCAGAACATCTTTATTCATCTACACCTTTATTCCAATCCTTTCCTTTCAACAGCACATGGGATTGTATTACAGTTCAATATTTTAGCTCACTGACAACATCCACCCAGTTTTAACTCTTGAGGACTGATGTTAGCCGTGGGATAATGACAAATATTTGTTTACTCCACTGGCTCTCAGAAGGAACAAGTAAGAGAGACTATTCTGAGCTAAGAAGTCCCAATTCATGTTTCTGACCTATAAAATCATAAACAGACTCCAGCACACCGGAATCACAGAATCACATTGGGTTGGAAGGGACCCCTGGAGACCATCTAGTGCAACCCCCTGCCAGAGCAGGTCCACCCAGAGCAGGTTGCACAGGAACCTACTTTCAGTCAATATCACAATAAAGTCAGTCTCCAGGATGAGACTGAGAGATGGGACTACAGGCTGAGAGAGCTGGGGTTGTTCAGCCTGAAGAAGAGAAGGCTCCGGGCAAACCTCATTGCAGCCTCCCAATATCTGAAGGGAGCTACAGGAGAGCTGGGGAGGGACTCTTTGTCAGGAAGAGCAGTGACAGGACAAGGGGCAACGGTTTTAAATTGTAAGAGGGGAGGTTTAGATTAGATATTAGGAAGAAATTCTTTACTGTGAGGACAATGAGACCCTGGCCCAGGTTGCCCAGGGAAGTTGTGGCTGCCCCATCCCTGGAGGGGTTCAAGGCCAGGCTGGATGGGGCTTGGAGCAACCTGGTCTGGTGGGAGGTGTCCCTGTCCAGGGCAGGGGGGTTGGAACTGGATGATCTTTAAGATCCCTTCCAACTCTAACCGTTCTGTGATTCTGTGATGTCCAGAATATAGCTATAAAAATTATGTCATCAGGAGATTGTCACCACTATAATTTAAAACACTTTAAGAAGTTTAATGTCCATTTCCTCTTTGTGGAACAACTAATGCATAAGAAAGCTTAGGGCAAAATTTTAAAGAGTGATTCAGAACTTCTTTCAGAAGGTACCTGGGAACCTTCATTCAAAATGGAAAGTGAGTTCCCAAATCACTCAGAAAAATTTTTGACACTTAGCCTTAGGGTCTGAACCTGCAATTAAGGAAAGGTTTAGCTTTAAGCATTTCAACATTAGAGCTTCCTAGTTTCCACCTATTAACTGGGCCATGGCTCTTGTGCTCTGACCCTGCAACATCCTCCTCAAATTCCTGTTTACTAAGCACCAAGTAATTAAGTTATAACTGTTTCCCTTGACAGCTATTCCTTCCTCATTCTTGCCCTAGTCTCCACATACATCAACCTCATAAAGAATTAGGTTTCAAGACTTCAGGCAAGCTTTCAGCTGGTAATTCACACCTGGCTGCCTCTAGATCTGTAGAGCTTTACTCTCTAATGGTCTCATTTAATGGGAAAGGGAGGAAAACCATTTGATACAAGAATACACAGGGCATATTGTTCTCTGACGTATTTATAAGGTGATACCTGTCATTATTTTTGGGACAAAATCTTTGCATTTTTCACTCTCTATTTCAGCAGATTTGAAATACGTTAAGTAACACCAAATTCAATAATACCTCCTTAAAATTATACTATATTTTATATAGCAACAAAATATAGGATGTCTGTTTGTGTGTATAAAAAAAACCCTGTCAATTCAGAAGGTGTTTGCAAAGTTACTATCAAAGATTTACCAGTCTCTTGCTGAAAGGACCTTTCTAATTATAAAGTCTTTCAACTTTGCTTTATAAAATTATGCTGCCCTGTAGTTCACAGGCTACCTGTGAACTTCTGAAGAGTTCTCCTGTAGAAAATTACAAGGGAGGGTGAAAAAGAATAATATATCATAAATGTACATGGAAAACATTATTTTTTATAAAATATGCCTATGACATGGGCAGCAGCAACAGTTCCTCCAAAAGCTGTCAGTAAAGTATTTAACCTGGGGACTTGGCATCAACGTCATTAACATGCTTAGTAACAAGAATGCTGAAATATGTGTAAATTCAAAATCGTGTCTCTTTCTATTGTCATATGAGAGATTACACAAGGGCAACATTACTGAAAATACCACACATTCAAATTCAGTTTGTTTACACAAACAGAAAATGAACAAATTAACAGAATAAACAAATTATATAAGGCTTTACTTTTCGCCGTACAGGCTGCCTCACTGATACACTGAAGCTGGCCCCTAGACACTGTCTTCTTCATAAGGATCACTTCACATTGTACATTTAATATTCAACTGCTCAGTAAACATTAATTGTGTTCTTTTTCCACACAAAATTAAAAAAAGACCCATGCTTTGTACCATGTCAACTACAGCACTTCAACATTCAGAATAAATTCTACAAATACAAACTCTTGACAATTAGGTGAAAACGTTTCTTTGAATATTTTTAAACACTCTTTCTTCAATGTTGCTTTTAAAGCCAAACTAAAATCTAGGGAGAAAACAAATAGATTAGTCCCTTTACCAGTGGCAAAGATAGTACCAGATACTGTTTTTAAAATGCAAGACTGGAAAAGATGTCTGGTTCACTACTTTACGATCAAACCCCATTTATAATCTCTTCCAATAAATTTGCTATCCCCATTTTAAAAGTGATATATTCGCTCCCACCCTTCCAACTGGGATCGCTTTACCCCAATGTCTAGAAATAGTCTTCTCAATTCCAGCTCCATTTTATTCCTGGATTATGCTCATTTGGTTTTGTGCCACATATCCTGAGACAGTTGGAGTCAACTATATTTTTGAGTTAAGCTGCATCTCTGCTGTTGAAACAACAGTCCTATTTCTCTCTCTAATGAAATAATTTCTTACGGTACCTTCAGAATTCCCAGCAGTATCAAGCAGGACAGATTCATCACTTTTTACAGTCTGAGAGCCTTTGTTTGACCCACCGATACGTTTAACTCTATGCTAAACTTTAGGAACAGGAATACTGCAGCTGGTTTTGACAGAATTTCAAGTGAGCTTCACATTTTTTAACCTAAAATGCTCTGTGCATTGATGGTTTGAAGAAATATGTTCCCAAGGTGCAGACTGAGGTCAAGGAAGCAGGAGATGAGGATCTGAGGTCACCAGTACAAAGAACATAGGACCTGAAAGGAGGGTGTAGCCAGGGGGGTCAGTCTCTTCTCCCAAGGAACAGGCCATGGGACAAGAGGAAATGAACTCAAGCTGTGCCAGGGGAGGTTCAGATTGGATATTAGGAAAAAAATTGACACGGAAAGGGTTATTAAGCCTTGGAATGGGCTGCCCAGGGCAGTGGTTGAGGCACCATCCCTGGAGGTATTTAAAAGCCGGGTTGACATAGTGCTTAGTGACATGGGTTAGTGATGGTTTTTATCAGAGTTAGGTTGATGGTTGGACTCGATGATCTTAAAGGTCCCTTCCCACCTAGGCAATTCTGTGATCCTCTGTACATATTAGAGTGTAAATTCTATGGGGCAGAGAACACAGAATGTGATTTTTGGTTGTCCTCCAAGCTGCGTATGAGCTCACACCTCAGCATGGCAGGTTGTGTACATCACAACAACTCGGATGTGGCAGGGCATCCCTTCCCACTTTGCATCCCCTCAAGTCAAGTGAATTAAATCTTGAATCATTTTTAATTAACACATGATTTTAAAGTGCTTTCTGTTGCCAGAAACATTTCAGAAATTAAAGCAAATGCTCAGAATGAAGTTTGCTTCGTGTCTAATTAGTGAAATACTTTGCTAATATAGAAAGCAAATCTTTTGTTTCAGTTCCAGTCCTTGGACAAAAGTGGCCTCATTGGAACCATCCTGACAGTCACTCCACAAAATTGGGAAATCAGATTGTGAACTGTACTCCTCAGGGGAACATCAATAAAACAAAGATGAACTTGCAGCCAGTGGGACTCAGACGGACTGTTTGTACTCAGCATAAACACAGATGTTTTCTTGAGTCACTACCTGAATCCAGGCCCCCAGATTAACAAAAATTAAATTCTCCCATCATCATAGACAAAATACAGATAAAGAACCTACCGTGTACTCTCATAAGCCACAAATCATACACTTAATAGAATATCTGCTGCATAACAACAGTGAATTTAATTATTTTGTTTCAACCGCGAATTTAATTATTTTGTTTATCTATGAAGATTCATGCAAAGGTATATATCTTCGCAGTTGCATCTTGACATGACTAATGAAAGTACAGTGCTTCCCCTGCAACTAATTCGTTTTCACTTAATACAGCAATGACTGATTAATTTCATTTTCTGGTGGGGAGGACATCCTGTAACACAGTCAATGTTGCTTCAGAACCTTTGAACTTAATTATCTCCAAATAGAAGGCAGAGTAATAGATACAATTTTTCCCTCTCTCTTTTTCTCTTTCTTTATGTCTGAAATTACCTGCTGTGTATCAGGAGATTTTTTAAAGATTTATGGTTAGGCAAATGCTACTCTTATTGGTGCCCAATTCTCAACAGGAACTTTGCATTAGTAAGGCAAGTAAAATTTGATCTGCCAACGTCTGTTAGAATTATGCTTAATGTAATTTATTTAAAGTAAATTAGAAAAAAAAAATCATCTACAATTAGAGGCCTGGTCCTACTTTTCTAAGTGCATATAAAATTATGATTGGCTTTTATGGAAGTTTTGAATGTGCAAGGAATACAAAAAGGCATTAAAGGATATTAAGTTGCTCCTCTAACACAAAATAAGAGTCTGAATACCAAATAACTAGACTGTGGTAAAAACACACTGGTGATGAGACCGCTTGAATGTTGAGAACACAAATTTACAAATGTACCCTCTCAATGTAGAAGAAAGTTAGGTATTTTAGTTCAATTTCTAATTGTTTTAAACAGCATTCAGAGACTTTTTACATCCTACCCAAAGTGTTTTTCCATTCCACATTTGAGGAATGAAATCTTGAATTCTGAGACATTATTGAAAAATAATAAATCAGGTATGATGGCTGAGTCACAAGAACCCAGTTGGCCATGCCACTGCTGGGCAAAATCCTAATTATTCTCATCAGTTGCAAAATTTGCATTGACTTAAACAACAATAAGCCTTCACCTATGAATTGTATGTTTATTTGGTGGATATTCCGAAGCATTCCTTTCACACTCACTACCATAACTTGGGAGCTACACAAACACGGGCAACACCACACAGGAAAGGAAAAGCTATAGCATGCAAGAATGAATTTTTTCTAACAGCCCTAGTTTATCAAAAGCAAAACATAATTCTTTCTAGAGGATATTAAGTAACATATGCTCCAAGTCAGCATTCCGAATTTTTAGTTGCCTGTATGCTGGGAAATCTTAGGCCCAGTAGCCCTGCAGTGATCCTAAAAAGGGAAGGATACAGAAAATTGTTTGGATGTGAAGACACATAGCTTTTAGCTTTCTTAGCAAAATCTTAACCAAGCAAAACTAGTTCTGGGTCAAACAACATTTTTTTTTCTGTGTGCCATTACCAGTTTAAAACCAGTTATTTTTTGGGTGAATTTGAACTAAAACCATCCTTTATAGAGGAAAAAAAGAGGTTGCACTTTCAAGCCACTAAAAAAATATTTTGGCTGCTTCAACTTTTGTTTTCAATTGTTATTATTTTAAGCCAAAACCACCTGCTGAAAGTAGTATAGATGCCCAGACATGGCTTGATTTTTTTAATGCATACAGCATTTTTGGCAAAAAGATTTAATTAGCGAAAATGCTGCTCTGATATGCATGTAGTGTATCCTCAATTTTAGCTCCATCCTTTTTCAAAGTTTTGACAACGATTAAATAAAAAAGATGATGAAAAGAAACTTTACAGCAGCTCTTCTTTCATGTTATTGTCAACACTGAGTCGGAGTGAAATATTTCGCACGTAAAAGTGATTTTTTTAACCAAAATATTGCATGTACAGAATGAGTCATATTATAAATCGCACAACTTCTGTCAAAAGAAAGAAACACTTCACACAGAACTGACATTCATCTGCTTAAAAAAAATTATCTGTTTTGATGAAATGTGATTTTGATCTCCACAAATCAGACTGCTCGTAAGGAACTTTTACACAATACGCACACCATTTTCAGATTCATAAATTACCAGTTGTCATAGATTGCAGCCAGGCTTGTCCCCCAAGGTTTTCCAAATTCTTGTCTTTGCTGTGGAACATCCTACAAGCTTGCCAAGAGCTGAAAAGTTGCTGCCCAAATGCAGTAGATTTATTAGAAGAGCTGAAGATGTTTATGGCAATGATCAGTTATTTTCCCTTAATGTATCCCATTGTCCTCTCAACGCAAGTTACTCTCGGTTGCCAGAATTTTTACATATTCCTGTTTGCTGGATTTTATGAAGAATGGAATTTTAAACAGTAGCTAAAAAGAGCTACTTTAAATCAGGAAGATCCACCAAATGGATAATCTCTAAGGGCGCCTGACTTTCTGAACTTTATTTGCAGTACAGAGTTTTGCCAGACAACATACTTCTTATCTGAGACAGAAGCTCAGTCAGGAAAACTTCCTCGCAGGATATTAATCACATTTCTGGGGATGTTAATCACATTTATGGCAGACCTGTAGCATCTTCCTCTCTGCCAGGCAAAAGACCACATGTATCCACAGAAGCTCCAATTGCCGCCTGGGGACTTCAGAGCAGCATTTATAGTACTTTAATTAAAGTGTCCTCTTTGTCCCCATTTTTGCACTGCCAGCCTGGTCTCATCCACGGGAAGAGAAGCAGAGAAGTAGAACAGATGGTAGCAACAGATGCCATTGCTCAACACAGGTGAAAGGCCGTGGTTAAATTCATGATTCCCCAGCTCCCATCTTTCCCTCAGCACCCCTTCGCCCCCGTATTGTCACAAAAGTCCTTTGGCACCACCAGTCATCCTCGCTACCCACCCCAGTCGTGACTGCTGACTTCCATGCAGTCACATTTCCCCAACTTTGACACTGGCTTCAACACAGGTTGATTAACGTCAACACTAAAATTACTTCTATTCAACTTGCATAAAGTATCGTGTATATAACCTCCTTAGAAATGGAGGCTGAGGGGAGACCTTCTCGCTCTCTCCAACTCCCTGAAAGGAGGGTGTAGCCAGGGGGGGTCGGTCTCTTCTCCCAAGGAACACGCCATGGGACAAGAGGAAATGGCCTCAGGTTGTCTCAGGGGAGGTTTAGATTGGATATTAGGAAAAATTTTGACACAGAAAGGGTTATTGAGCCTTGGAATGGGCTGCCCAGGGCAGTGGTGGAGTCCCCATCCCTGGAGGTATTTAAAAGCCAGGCAGACGTGGTGCTGAGGGACATGGGTCAGTGGTGGGTTTTGTCAGCATTGGGTTGATCGTTGGACTTGATGATCTGAAAGGTCCCTTCCAACCCAGGCAATTCTATGACTCTAACTGCATATAGTTGGCATTGGAGAAATATTAACACATAAAATATAATTTAGAATTGAGGTATCATTCACTGGTAAGGCCCCCATATGAACTCCAACTGAGTGCACTACCAGAATTACTACCATCTTTGGTGCAGGGTCAGCCTATAAGTTGCCAGGAATCAATACTGCCGGGTATTGGGCACTCTTGCTGTAAGTGGTCTGAAATTAATTTTCAGCCTGAGACACATCATCAGGAGAGGAAGCTGGTAACACCCCATCCTCAGACCCACACAGGAACCCTCCAATGCAGAGCAAGGCCAACAGCTTGATGAAGCCTTGACTCCAGGCTTAAAATTTCAACATAGCAAATTAAAATAAAAACAAACTTTTAAGTATTCTCTCCTGCTTGTTATCCTTGTTGCAGTACAAATTGAAAGCAACTAGAAAAGGGCACATTTTACTTTGTCTTTATTTTGTCTGTTTGTCTCTATATTTTTGTACAAGTTTCTCTATTTCATATGTGGTCATTTAGTCTGTTATTTTTAAGAGTTTTTTACATGGCAATATAGAAAACGGAAAAGAAAAAGTGTTAATATTTTCAGGAGCATTCAGCATCTGAAACTTACTTTAGGTACTGATTTCTCCTGTGTTCTCTCCTTTAATATTCTTTAATACACAGATAACAGCTATTTAAGATAGAAGCACTTTAGAATTATTCACACTGGTCCTAACATCCAGCCATAAAACTGGCAACGGAAAATAAAATGTGTATGTCTTCCAGGAAGAGACTGCAAGATAACTGCATGAGGCCACCAGCCAAACAGTTAATACCATATTCCAGTTTCCACAGCCAAAATGCCTAGGAAAAACTAAAAGCAAAGAGGGCAAAAGCCTTAGTGGCGGGAACTCAGCTATCAATACACTCATATTCTAGATGTTCTGAAGTTTGTAGACACCTAAATAATGTCCAGTGCAACCTCCTGCAGAACTAATATATGTGAAGTTTTTTCCTCAGTTATCTTTCGTAAGTGTCTTAGAAGTTGTTCACAGTCCCACCCCTTTCCACTCTCCATGGAGTCCAAAGATCACACGCTGAAAGCCACAACTAGAAATTCAGCAGCTAATGGAACTGTCTTTTAAAAAGAAAAAT
>JAHREE010000237.1:256241-271577 GCA_033628505.1 Tringa tobata
TGAAGTTTTTTCCTCAGTTATCTTTCGTAAGTGTCTTAGAAGTTGTTCACAGTCCCACCCCTTTCCACTCTCCATGGAGTCCAAAGATCACACGCTGAAAGCCACAACTAGAAATTCAGCAGCTAAAGGAACTGTCTTTTAAAAAGAAAAATAATTACAGTTTAGAAGACAGGTTTGTGAGGAAAAGTTACAGGGGAAAAGAAGCAAAATAAAACACACACATAAAACTTCCTTATTGTATGTCAGAAAGATTCTGTAGAGGTGTCTGGATATTGTAGCAAACTTCCTAAGTTCCAGCTTCTCAAGGCCAAATCCTATTGTCCTTGTCCCACAGTAAACTCAGATCTCCAAATCTCTTAGGGCATTAATGGACTGCTACTGAATGTCAACGGCCAAGTCTCATGTCAAGTGACTTCCAGATGGCAGAACTGGGGAGTGATCAAATCTCTCTCCATGCCTGTTATGTCTCCACCAAGTAACTCCTTTAATCTTCAGGGCAAACTTTTATGTTAACAGCCAGGTGTTAATGAATCAATTTCTGAGATAGCTGATTTCCTTCAGCCAGAAGAAATGTAAATGCGGGGACTGCTATGAAAAATTAAGTAAGATCTCTGTAATATAAGTTTACCTGATCAGAAGACATGAAAAGAAGAAATTAGAAGACACAAAAAGCCTAGAATGTAACTTTTACTCACAGGAAGAAAGGACCCGTAAATTAGCCTTGGATTAGACCTAAAAACTGAAAAAAAAAAAATGAGATAATGTCTGTGTCTAAAAAGATTAGTTTTCCTGGTGTTCATGGAATTTTTGAAATATATAAATATACTTTTGCACAAGTGTTCGCATTGGTTGCTTATTATTCAATTCATCTGTGTTAGTGATTAAGCCATCATAACTGATTTATCATTTTCAATAGTCCCGGAATTCAACATTCCACTCCACAAATGCCGAATGGAAAAAACACTTAGGCAATAAAGTAAAAAGTCCCTGAATGCTGTTTATCAAAGTAGTAACATCTGAAGATGAATTCAAATACAGAACATCTGCTGACACGTTGTCATAAAAAAGCCACAGCTGCATTGCAGACCACATACATTCTCCCAGGATTTCTGCTGAGACGGGGGAAAAGAACTCTAACCCAGGAAAGGAAGAGGGGCTAAAAACACTTCCCCCCCTTAATAAAGATATTAATACAGATGTGGCATCAACATAGACCTTAAATATGGCCATTTTCTTGAAGACAGGATAGAGATTTGCTGCCTATACTTGCAGCCCTTCTTGCCACCATCAGTACTTAGCTGGCCGGGGCCAGATGCTGTTGCTGTGACTCATCGAGGATATCACCATGGCGCAGGAGAAATCCTGCTGTGATGTACAGCCTGTTTGATGTAGGAGTATTACAGCAGCTCACAGAAGCCCTTCTGGGGCCCTTACAGATGCCAAGTAGTACCTTACTTCTCCTGTTGCAAACAGTTCAAGTGGAACAGATTGGGGCTACTCATTTGAGCAAGATTCTATTCATTGTTGGTCCAGATGCAAGAGATGGGCCTTTAATTTTCACAGAATCACAGAATGGTAGGGGTTGGAAGGGACCTCTGGAAATCATCTCCTCCAAGCCCCTGCCAGAGCAGGTCCACCCAGAGCAGGTCCCACAGGAACGTGTCCAGGTGGGGTTTGGAATGTCTCCAGAGATGGAGACTCCACCACCTCTCTGGGCAGCCTCTGCCAGGGCTCTGCCACCCTCACAGGACAGAAGTTCCTCCTCATGTTTAGATGGAACTTCCTATTTTCAAGTTTTTGCCTGTTACCTCTTGTCCTGTCACCGGGCATCACTGAAAAAAGACTGGCCCCATCAAAAAAGACTGGCCCTATTTCTCAAGAATAATGCATTTTCTAACACACAGTAAAACACAGATTGTGCTTGCAGATCATAAAATCCTTGAGGAGGTTTAAGAACAGGTCATACAACCAGTACACTTCCAATGTTTCCTTTGAATGCCTTCGGTGCTCCTGTAGAAGAAGGCGTCTCCTTACTCCACTCCCAGTCCTAAACTCTCCAATGTGCCACTTTCTCATTAGGACCTGCCAACAACTCCCTCCTTCTCCAAGCAGTATCTGATCGTCTCTCACTTGGTCACTGAGGAATCATCAGATCGTATCATCAGGCTTTCTTGCCTTCCTCTGTCCCCATAACTCTCCCCATAACTGGGTCTATGTGCCTCCAGCTCTTCTCCATCCTAACCGCACTATGTGCTTTCTTCATCCACTTTATTCAACCTTCCTCATTTTTCTCCTATTTAGGAGATGAACCATTCAGGATGTCAGTCATTCTAGAAGGACTGTAAGAGCCGAGATAGAGATCTGTTATGCCAAAAATGCTAGGAGCTGGCACCCACCAGCTCTTTGACCTACTGTAATGTTTCCCACACTCTGATCTGTGCACAATGGACAAGCGGAGATCCAAGAAACAGAAGAAAAACACTTTAAAAAGCCAAATTTAACAAGATAAAACTCTAATGAAGATTAGGAAGCACATGGATGACCTACTGCATCAAACCCCAGAACTTCTCAGGTCAGTCTTACGGTGCCAGAGCCAAAGTTACAGCAAGTTGCAATGGAATATATGAACATTTTGTTTATCTTCATTAATGAATCATGCTATCTTAACTTCTTATCCATCCCAGCAGCAAGACAGTGGTAAATAAAGGTATGCCATAAAGGCGGAGATAAGCCCATGCTTTGTTTAGCCATCAGTTACAGGACTGTTATATGCATTAATTCTTGGTTGAGGAAAAAATTTAGTGAGGAAGAGGTACGGAAGCCAGCAAATTCCAGGGTTAACTGTCTTCTCCAGGTTTTCTCTCTATCATTCATCTGTATTTCCTCATGCACTGCATAATATTCAAGTAATTCGTCTTATCAATTAGGTATCTGAATGCTCACATATGTGCTTTGAAAACAGATAACAAGACAAAAGGTTAAATCTTTAGTGCAAGCAACAGGAGGTTGCCATCAGCCTAAATGGGATCAGAATGCTATATGCGATTCAGAATTACTTTTTTTTCTTCTCAGTAATTCTTGATGCGTGTGCCTTGCTGCCTTTTCAAAATAATTGCTACTATGGTTTATTATTTATACGCTTAGGAGTCTTTGGAGGCTGTCCATCTCAAATCTTAAGAGATCTGATCTTGTTATTCATTCTTAAAC
This sequence comes from Tringa tobata, assembly GCA_033628505.1. Classification (NCBI taxonomy): domain Eukaryota; kingdom Metazoa; phylum Chordata; class Aves; order Charadriiformes; family Scolopacidae; genus Tringa; species Tringa tobata. The sequence goes on from JAHREE010000237.1 coordinate 259,449, forward strand.
TTTCATGCTTCAGCATTAAATTGGCTTATTAAACAATATGATGCTAATTACTGTGGAACTTTAAAATGCTGATCTTTTCATAACCCTAAAAAGTAGAAGACTCATTTTAATGTACCCACAGGAATTATGGGAACTTAAATTATTATTTCTACAGTGACAAAAGTATGCTTTATATCTACAAATTTAGTATAAACTGCTACAGAGAGCCTGATTTATAAACATCTGTTTACCTGCACTAGCTTTCTTCTCATTTCACAGTAAATTCTTCAGTTATTGCACCTTGTATGCAAAATAATACTATAATCTTACAAGTTGGCTGTGGAATTTGTTCAGAAAGACAATGCCTTTGGTGCATCTAAATCCTGGAATTCCCTCCATTAAAATCAGCGTGATTTTTCATGTGACTAATGGCTGTTAGAACTGGCAAGAATTTGTAGAGCTGAGGCCAGGATACTACAGCTTTTCATTTTACTGTTTGGCAGGTGGGGAAAAATTCTGTCATCCCACAGAAACTGGCAAATCAAATCATATGTGTAATTTCACATGGTTTTGCTTATCAACAAATCACATGAGCTGTATGATTTTTCAAAGCTTGCATTTTAGTTTATTTGCAGGTTTGACGCTTTGACCAGTCAGAATGAATTCAGAACAGACACGCGGCGAAAAAGCCGAAAAACTATTTTTAGAAGTAGTCCTGCTGTGTAAAGTTTCTTCCAGTTTTAACCTATGAAAATAGTTCAGCTCTTAAGTTATTAGCAGCAGGTCAGACACAGCAACAACAGCACCTATGAGCCTCTTCACCATCCAGGACCTTTCAGCACCACTGGCTATAAAAGTAAAATAGAGCAGTCCATGTCTCAAAGAGAAGTATTCATTTCTTACACTTTAAACACATTAATTTTCCTCACCTCTTTATACTTTTTATTTTCCTAATCTGTTCAATTTAAAAAAAAAAAAAATCAAACCAAAACAAATATGACTATGACCTCCCCATTTCCTTTTCCTCACCCGATTTGGTGACTGCAGAGAACAAGCCCCTTCCCTCCTGAAGGCACATCCATGTATGTGCTTCTGCCAAAGGTGATATTACTGTAGCTCCCCTGAACTCCTCCTGGATTTTCACTTCTATTATAGCACAGTGACTATCCCAAGACGTTCTTCCTCATATTAAAATTAACTGAAAGGCACATTCAGCAGTATATTTTCATGCTCAGCAATTTGATGGCAGCAAAGTATGGTACGACCACAGAAAAAAAAATATTTTCTCTGAATATCTTCTTAATCTAGACTTGTCATATGCTTCCGTACACTAAAAGCCTTATTTTGGCTTGTTCCCAGCCTTCTCTTTGGTAGATTACTTGGCAGTGTGTTAGCGTACACCTTCAGATCCTGGAAATAGGGCTGGTTAGTTCCCCAGTTCTGTAGAGGAACCGGGAAAAGCCATGTACTAGTTTTTATCAGTCACTCTGAAATGCTCATCACTATAAGAATGAGATGCTGAGATTTCTAGCGAACGCTTTCCATTGCCTCATCTTCCTTCAGAAATGTTTTCTGTTTCAGACTGACAATAAAGTCCTCATCCAAAGCAAACACTGAAGTCCACTACGTGTGTGCAGAACAAAGTAGACCATGTGACAAAAAATATGACCAAGTAAAAGGAGATTGATTACATTACAGGGAGAAGAAGGACATTGAAAATTCCAGCTCACTTTGAATTCTCATTGTTGTTCTTAGCTCTCCCTGCTTCCCTTCGTCTTTTATTTCACAACTCACTCATCTGTCCCAAGACCTTAAGAGTTTCACTCAGCACTGTTTGGTAAAGATAAATCAGAATCGTTAGTAGCTTTAAATGATAAGGAAGCTATACTGAATTAATGTACGCTATAAGTGCACAGCAGTATAGTTTTTACAGAAATGGAAATAAATAAAATGTACTTTAGTGTATATGTACTAATATTCATTAAATGTGGAGATCTCAAATAAAAAATAGAGACTAAATTATTACTTTCAGATAAAACCAGAAGCTTTACAGATAAAGCTAACATATATTACAAAATATTTGGTTTTACAAATCAAATAGCATTTTTACAACAATCATTGGATGGTCTTTGTTGACCAGCCTTTGACTAGAGATGTAGGGTCTTCTGCACAGTTTTAGGGGAAGATCTTTATGCAAGGACCACCTCAGGCCACTTGCTAGTTTTGTAATTTGACATTTTTGGTTTGACGTTAACTTGGATTTTGGGAAAGTGTATTAAGTCAAAGGATGTCTGATTGCAGAGCCTTGCAATTCACTAACAGATAAACGAAGGGCTAGAGTATACGACTGTCAACAGATTTAAATTATGCACATTAAAGAAATTCTTAGTTTCAGGAAAACTACATAAAACTAGACCTCAAATGTGTATTTGTCAAGTTAGTGTGAAAAATGTGGAAGTCTCCATATGAAGGCTGCTTGATGTCCTCTCTGTAAAATCTCCTGCTATCAGCATCTCCACTTAAAATGCAATGATTGTTAAGGATCACCACAGTTAGATATACTCCAGATGAAGAGCTTTTGGAGTTCAAATCAAACTGAGCATAATAAAACCTCCCCCAGTTCACTGAAAAAAAAAGCATCCAGAGTATGACTCGCCTTCCTTTCCCTGAGCACGATAATGAAGAAACAGTGATGAAAATCTGTCATTCTTTGGCAATTCTTGTCTTCTCCCTGCTGATGTTTGTCAAGATTATCTACCAAAGATACTGTGCTTCCTCGGTATTTCTCTCGTACCTCACTCTGCACTGACACCTTTGGTTTGCAGGAAAGATGAAATTTAGAACTAACTAGGAGACTGTAGATCTAAACTATTTTCAAGTCTTTTGCTAAAAAGATAATCAGAGCCTGAAATTTACAATGCTTTAACCTGCACTGGTATGAGAATGAAACATGACGGGTTGACAGTATCTGGTCCAGCAGTTCCAACTGATTCTGCCACGGACCACAAGAAATTATAAAATGACCATTTTCCAAAGCCTTTCCTGTCTCATTTTCTGTGATACGTTATATTTTCTATCATTACGAAGGAAATGGTTTCCTTTTCCAAAGCCCATTTAAAACACTGCCAAGTTAACCAGTTGCCTGTTTTTTTTCTTTGCAAATTCTTGTTTGTAATTTTGCCAGAACTTAATAGCTTCAGGCTTTTATGGAATAGGGCAGTTCTCCATCTGATGTTTTTGTGAAAACTCCACCAAAAACTGGTTGCTTGACTTCTAAATGAGATTGGGGAATAACACACAGCAATGGTGATACGCATGTTTTTTAACCAGTTATCTGAAAATCTGCAGCTCCTAATTCTATGCAGACTGTTGGTATAATATAACTGGGACATCAGTTCTGTGATGGCAATTTTTGTTCAGACTCTGCAATAACATGAAAGAAGAGGATACACACACACACAAAAAAAAAGCATAACGATCTATTCTGCCCAAAACTGTAAAATATCATTTAAAGAAAAAAAGATCACAAAACCTTTCTCTGTACAGTACAAATTTTGCAGACTAACACCTAAGTTTGCCATTATTAACCAACCACCTAACGTAGAAAGGGGATAATTTTGAATGTTTCACATAACGTTCCGTCCATCTTTCTCATGTAAATCATTTTTCTGCTAAAAATGATACGTTCTAAAAAAAGAACTGTTCAATCATACAGAGTTATGAAGCTGAACAATAACAAAGTTTGCTCATGTTAAATTGTGAAAATCAGACTTTGGGCCCGGCTCTAAACTCTTAGCAAACACAAAGGCCTTGGTGAAGTTCCTGAGAGTTTTGGGTAGCAAATGAGGATTTTAGAATTCACAAATCCTTGATGCTATTTAATTATACATATGAAATTCTGGTCCCACTGATGGTCTCACCTTGCAAACACACAAGCAACATGGTAATTCTCCTTCGACATACCATCAGCTGGTAATAGCTACACACTTTTTCTGGTTCACTATCTCATCAACATGCCAAACCAACTTCTTCACAAACACTGCGGCTTGTGCTTTTTACATTCTTTGTTAAAATAGCCAAAACATTATTTTGCTTTTGAAAGTATGTATTTCTCCTTAAACTATTTATTTGAGACAGTATTTGCATGGCAGACTAGAAGGATTAAGTGTGTTTGAAAATAATACTTCATTCATAGTCATCCAGATCACATTTCTGTTAGGGCAATCTGGTTTGTGTAACCTTCCTTCTCCCAAGTCTATCACCGGGAACAGTCCAATTCCTCCCCAAAAACAAAACGCAAATGTCATAATGCCCCTCTTCCAAAAATATGATCCGTCCTCATCAATGCCTTGAAGAGAATCTCCAAATCTCACACCTGAGGCTCACCAGGAGACAAAGCTAACCATGACCCAGCCACCAGAAGAAGCACAGGCAGGATGAAACACAGTCTCTTACAGTGACATTTCTTCCTTTTGGGTGCCCTTTCAGGCACAGAGCTACCAAGGGTGCCAGCCAGCTTGAAAGGCAACCTCCCCAGGGAAGGAGAGCCTCCTCGCTGACTGGCCTCCAACGGCCACCCTCCTCTCAAGGTCAGACATCCCATCTAGCCCTGGTAGCAGACAGGGTGTTACCTGCCTCAAAATTTCATGAAAATATAGGACCTTGTCACCCAAAATCTCTGACACGTGTTAGTGCGATGACACAGTTAGTCGTGCAATGGCCCCTGCACTAGTAGCCAACTAGTTTTCCAAGCAATACTGCTTTCTAACCAAGACAAGCAGTTAGCTATTGCCTCTTACTGGCAGGTGTCAGCTGATAGTCAGAAGTCAAGCTAGGATATGGAATTAATACAAAAATCACACACAATGCTCCACCTGTCCAGAATCTATCGAAAAGGTAGCCCTCGTGGACTTCTTGCAATACCAAGTAAAACTGGGCATGAAAAAAAAAGTCATATTCCACTAATGAGGTTTTAAAACACAAAAGGATTGCCCACTTTGGGCTACTGTTCCTTCAATTCCCAGGAGAAGGCAGGCTCAGGCTTTCCTGATGAACTGTTTAGCCAACAGAATGGACCTCATCTCCATAGTCAGTAGGGTGTCTACAGACTCCTCCACACGTGGAATGGCTCCAACTATATATTTATCTGTCAAACTATGTGGCCCTGAAATGTGCAGACATATTCTTACATGCCTACAAAGCAAAAGCACTTCTTATAGAATCACAGAACTATAGAATAATTTAGGCAGGAGGACACCTCCACCACTAACTCCAAAGTTAGATCAGGTATGCAATTCACATTTATTTTCATATAAACTGCAAAGGAAGACAAAAGAAAGACTGTAATTGCAACTTAGAAATGGTTCCGAAAATGCTGAAATCATGGAATGGTTTGGGTTGGAAGGGGCCTTAAAGATCATCCAGTTCCAAACCCCCTGCCATGGGCAGGGACACCTCCCACCACACCAGGTTGCTCCAAGCTCCATCCAGCCTGGCCTTGAACCCCCCTCCAGGGATGGGGCAGCCACAGCTTCTCTGGAAAACCTGGGCCAGGCTCTCACCACCCTCACAGCAAAGAATTTCTTCCTGAGATCTCATCCATATCTCCCCTCTCTCAGTTCAAAACTGTTCCCCCTTGTTCCTGATCAAGAGTCCCTCCCCATCTCTCCTGGAGCCCCTTTAGATATTGGAAGGGGCTCGAAGGTCTCCCTGGAGCCTTCTCCAGGCTGAACAACCCCAGCTCTCTCCGTCTGCCCTCATAGGAGAGGTGCTCCATTCCTCTGAGCATCTTCATGGCCCATGTGGGCATAATGACTGAAGTCTTTGTTCAAGCCATCAAGAAAATTACCAAACTGCTTGTATGCAGTAACGTACATTAAACCTCGCTCCTTACAACTCATAGCGTGACAACTGCTCCTGAACTCACAGGGTTTGTCTAAATTATCCAGTCCTACACAGAAACATCTGGACCAGCTCATCTGGAGCACACATGCAACAGTCATCCCCTGTCCAGTGCCCACATTAGCTCAGGAATCACCATAAGGTACTGAATTTTCTTGGGGAGGTTTTCCAATACCAACCGGACTTTTGCCACACACAAATAATGCACTAAAGGCGTGATGTGTCTGCAGAATTTTACTCCTCCTTAGACCTGTTTGTTCCATTCACTACACAGACCTTGTGCAATCTAAACTTTATCCAAGGAGCTGCATGCTGGAGAACCACATCCAATCTCTCCAGCATCTATTAATCAATGCAGCTGGGGAGGGTTGCCTAAAATAAACATCTAGGCCATTATGTCTGTCCAAATAACGAGCTTACATTATACATTTCAAAGTAATAGCTTTGATGGAATTTAAATCCCTCTAGAGAAAAGCACTATTTAGCCACAAACATATGACTGTTCCACCAAAAAAATATATATAAGCATGGATATTTTAGGCCAGAAAAGATTGTTTTTGTCTGCATGCTGCATAAATAACCAAGGAAATTCACCTCTGGTTTCTGGATCAAACCCGTAACTCCTCCTTAGATATTTCAGAAAGATAAGTCTTGATTCTAAGAGAGATACCTCAGCTCTTAGAAGACACTTTAAGAATTAATTCATCTCACTCTCTGAAATGTTTCTAACTTCATTTGTCATTTTATTTTCACTTTCAATATTTTACTTTCCGATACATTTTGGTGCGTTAGGATGTTTTCTACCATTAATGATTCTGCTCAGGCACCAACATTCACAGAGCTCTTTTCACTCGGGGTACATAATGCTGATTTGACTTTGCATAGCACCTTTCATTCAAATATCTCAAAAATTCCTCATGACTATTTATGAGTGTTTGTTAAGCCTCCTATAGAAACATCCCCATTTTGCCGACAGGCAAACTGCAAGAAAAGACACTCAAGATCACTTTCTCCAAAGGGATGAAAATACCATGGGAACAAGGTGTTTCTGGGAAGGTGGGATCAGGAAAGCTCTCCAAAATCACAGACTACCTCTGGCAAAGCTGAGAACAGAACTCTCACTGTCAGATTCCTGTGCCTGTGCTTCTATAGCAGGACCATTACGATTGGAATACACTATTTCCAGATGCTGCTGTATAAAGTTTAGGCGTAAAACTCTGCATTTAAAACAACTCAGAAATTTAATTTAATACTGCTGTTTTATCATTTACTGCAAATTTAATACTGATGTTTCAATTACAGTAATAGTACGGACTGTCCAGCACAGGAATGCAACAATTTTCACACTGCTTAAGCAACTGGCTGTTCTTACCCCATTTCACACAACGAGACACTTTAAACCTAATGAATCAGCAACACCAATATTCGCAGCAAGCCCAAATTCTCCTGGGCAGCCGCTGAAGCTCTGACCTCCAGCTGAGACAATGAAGACCTCAGCCCAGCATTCAGCCCCCAGCATCTCAGTGTCAATGGGAACGTGCACACCCAGTCCCTTCTTTTCACATCTGAACCTGGGAGGAAAGGGTTGGGTTTTATCCTGGATCAAGGAACGCTACCAAGTAGATGAAAGAACTTAATAGGGTTTCTCCAAAATGCAGCTAATATCTATCAAAAGTGTACTCCGAGTGTAGATTTATTAGGCGCAGATCTCTGACTCTCCCAGCCTAATGTCATCCGAAGCAGCAGGTCAGATCATAGCAAAAGGCAGAAAATTAGTGTTTCCCATCCCAGCAGATGGGACTGCAGAACCAGAAGAAAACGTAAATTCTCAGCACATTTATATAACCTTTCCTGCAACTCCAGTCTCATGGCTTAAGCACACCGGGACGTAAAGGTTACTGAGATTTTACTACTATTTTTTGAAGTGAAGGATATGGGCTTTCATGAATGGCCAGCTCTCTGCAGAATGAACATCCAACCTCCTGAGAGTTACTGGCCTCAGAAAGTCTTTCGTATCTATGTTAAGGCATTTCTAGAAGTTCTCTAAAAAGTGTTTATCCTGGACTGGAAAACACATCTCACCCATTATGTTTCCATTAAGAGTTTGAATATCATTAATAAGAAAATGGAACATCTACTCCATATCTTGATTAACTTAATTAACCTACCATATGCTTTCATAATATTCTATTGTACTCAAAGAAATTAGACGGAAAAAATCTCTCCTACTTCCAAAGTTCATTCTACTCAGGCACGATTGATATATAATTTAGAAATGTATAAGACAGACATTTTAAAATCCAGCTGATAGAAGTATATGTTTAGGGACATTAAAACAACAACAAAAATACCATCTAAACATGGTTTAGATAAACTAGAAATTTGTCTTTGCAGAAAGCAGATTCTGGAAGGCTTTGGGGGTTTCCCGGATGGCAGCTTATTAGCTGAAACTGATTGTCATGGCTTTGAACTGAAACCCTTCTAGCTCCTGAGAGCTGTTTTGGCTTCCTTGTGTAATAAAGGCATGATTCACAGAAAACATCTTTGACATTTTTGGGCCATGTAAGAACCAGCACTGGGTCCATGCCTTGCTAACACACTGAATTAAATCCTGACCTTGTTGAAATAAACAGGAATTCTGCCTTTCATTTCACCTGATCGGGATCTCAGCACACTACCAGAGCAACAGGAAGAAAACAAGAATAATTCAATCGTTTTTGCATTGCTCCTGAGATCACCACAGAAAAAGACCATTTCTGTCTTGCACCATCATTTCTCAGTCGGCAATATCTAACCCTCCAAGAGTTTTGTGACGTATATTAAAACTTCCATTAAAATCAAGTATTTATATTGATGTAAAATGTGAGTAACGACAGCAGAGAATCCAAACCCTTATGTCTTTGCTGACCTGCGTGGTTCACACAACTCTAAAAATTAACCTTGTGGGAGTCATTCAGTGGTCCACTCTGCAGTCCCTGGCTACATGCACCCTACATATAAGCAAATCTAAATACTGTTTGCTTCCCGAAGCATTTACTGCTCTGATGTAGGAAAAAAAAGCAAAAGGGGAAAAGCAAAGCAAAGGAGGAGAGGATGGATCTCCTACGATATAAATAAAGAGAGGAGAGAGCATTGCAGGTACACAAAACCCTGAAGGATTTAAAGGACTACTTCAGAGAGGAACAGCTTTTATCAAACCTTTCACACAACATCATGTCCATGAGATTCTTACACGTTGTACCACGCTCTGGTACCTTGTCTGGGTCTATACAACACAGGAGTAGCTTAAGCACTAAGGTCCTTCTACTGCTATTCTTTAAAGCACACAACAGAACTAGGGCCTACAACTCTCCATATGAGGCAAATCCACAATCTGATTATTTTTCTTTTACGAAAAGAGGGGAAGTAGATCCATGAATTCCCCACTTCCCTCCCGAGATTTTTTACATTTACATATATATATATTTGCTTGAGAAAAACAGAAATTACTGTCAGATCCTCCAGAAGAGCCATAGTAGAGTCAGATAAACATTCCAATAATGCAATACTAGCTTGGCTACACAGCCATGCTTTTTTCGTGCTCCTTCTTCATGAACTATCCAGGCAGAATGGAGAGAGTCGCTGCGCTATAAATACGCAGACTCTGTCTCAGTAAAAACAAACAAAAGCCATACTGAGAATGAGCAATAAAAAAGTTTGACAATAAAGTATCCTGAAAACTAAAACACAAGCCAAACACAAAATGATTAACACAAGCCATTCATCAGCTTCAATTTTATCATTCTCCCAAAGCCATGACATGAAGTCGTATAATCTTTTGGGTTTTGATGGAATCCAGGACGGTTTCTCTGGCTGTTTTTCAGATCTCTGCTGTGGCTCATATTTTCTGTTTTTACAGTTTGATCGCTATGACAGATAGTTCTTCCGAAAAAATCTGTGTAAAGCAAGTTCTACTCAGCAACAGTCATCCTCCAGCTTTTGCACACAATGAGCTTGTTTAATCGCAGCCATATGGTTTTACATGTAATGTATGTGAAAGCGATTTTAAATGCTTTTCAAACCATTTCTATTGTTTTGACCAAATCTCAATATTTTTTTTTTTCAGGAAAACCTCACTGCATCTAAACCAGTGAGAAATGTATAAAGTAGGATTTGTAGACATTTTCTGTCACATTTACCTCATTGATGTTTCCATCAGAGAAGATCATTTCCTGTCAAGATGGGATTTTAGGCACAGGAATTGTAGAAACCTGCCCAGCACCTTAACTTCAAGGTCCATGTGGGTTACATACTCAAAATCTCAGCTTTTGAAAACAAAATGCTTCAAGATCTTGAAGAAAAATCTGGAAAACCTGAACTTGGTGCTCATCTCAAAAACCTTCATGAAGAACCTTTCCTCCTCTCTCTACCTTCCGTCTTGCAAACGAGCACATGTGGGGCTGGAGCTTGGCTGGAACGTACCCCCAGGGCACACCACCCACGGCACATCACTGAGTACGTCACAGTCTAAAAGGCAGAAGTATGGTCAAAAGGCAGACAAAAAGCAGCATAAGTGTGCATATGGCCACTAGAAGGGCAATCTTTCAGCGCAATGCAGTTGTTACTAGGGATGCTTTTAAGTTGAGCGTTTGCAAAGTTCAAAAGCCACAAATTTCTGGGGAATAGTAGGCACAAAAGCAGATCAGGCCCCTTTTCTAGGGCCCTTTTAGTGCTGTATGTCAAAGTCTCTGCTGTCACTGCAGAGTAGGTTACCCCTACCATGTTTTTTCTCTTCTAAATTGCTAACCATGACAAATGCCAAGACCTGGTCTCATCCTTGCGGATTTACTGAAAGACAAGAAGGAAACAGTGCTATGATATTAATGCCACACGTAGCTCTAATCATGACTGAGATCCACTTCTCATACTTCCAGTTATTCAGGTAAGAATCTTCCTACTCTTTGTCTAGGACATTACTTGCAAAAATATAGTCTTGCCCCTATAGAATAATCAATGTTTGTGGTTGCTGCTATACTACTGATCTATCTTCCTCTCTATCTATTTCTGCCTCCATAATATCATTATATTCCCAGTCCTGCAGCTGTCAAGGAGTGACCTGTGCTTGCTTACAATTTTTTTATGGAAGTATAATAAACTGTGCCAGTTTCTGTGAGTTTTCTGTACAGCACGGAGCTACTGAATGTGTGCAACTGAAATGCAGGCAATTAGGCACAACACAAGATTATTAATATAAAGCACCAGAAGAAGCCACACAACAAATATTCCCCAGACCTCCAAGCACCAAGTCTAACCTAAGAAGCCCCAAGTCCCTGAGTACTGGAAGAGCTTCAGCTCTTGGGAATACGGGTATTCCCAGACACAGCCTCACTGTTGAAGGACAACATCCTCAACTAATTCCAGAGCAAATGACTCATCAGAAAAATCTTCCAATCCAAATTTCCGTAACATCAGCACCCTCTCCAAGGGCCATCTCTGTTCCAGACTGATTTATCCAGCCTCTCTCTCTCTCCCCATCTGAATTCATAGCTTGCTCTACTGGACCTTCCTTCTTTGTTTTTTTTTCTTTTTTCTCCCAATTTTCCCTAGGTGATGCTTCTTCAATTGTAAAGTGAGAATAGCCAGATTAGAAAAGAAAGCTTGGAACTGAATTCTGAAGTCCGTCTCTTCTACCACAAGGTTTAACAAAAGCATATTCAACCTGAGGGTGATGCTGATATTGGCTTCTCAAGGAGTTTTAAGCAATGTGTTAGGCCTATTTCCAAAGCACTCAATATTCTGGGCTGAAAATTACCTGGAAACCACGGTCAGCCTTATTCAGAGTGAAACTGTGTCAAGTAACAATTAGAATATTCTGTACAGGAGACAAAGAGCTTTCCCTGAGACCGGGTCTAAACTCTGGAAGGAAGGACTGCAGAAACTAAGGGTCACACAGACCATTTTCCGCTCCAGCTTCTCCCTTTGGACTTTGCCTTCCCTAACACAGGGCAAACACCCAGTAACATGCACACTGACAAAAAAAGTCATAAAAGCAAAGATTAAGTTTTCTCAAATTCTTTGGAAAAAGTAGGAAAAGCAATGAACTTCACGTGGTATGATGTCATGTCACAAAGCACAATAATAATGTATTTGTATGCTATGAAGGCAGCACAAGAATACATTGGTAAAATTAACTAGAAAAGATTAACAGAAAGCTATACTAGTTCACCTGGGCCCAGCCTCTCATCCTCTGATTTGGACTTTGTGATAATT